>BLSH010058093.1:77235-100720 GCA_018402905.1 Glandirana rugosa
TTCTCTGTCAGGAACGTGGACGAACGATATAGGACGACATGGTAGAGGAAGATTGCAAATGTTAGTAGACGGAAAGTGCACCACTGAGTCAAGACTGTAATTTCGGTCACGTTATAACAAGAGAAGAGGAAACCATGTAAAATAACATATGCGAACCATAGACATTCTCCACTCGACTCACGACAAAACTACGGTGGATCAACGTGTACATACCCTCAACGTAGTAGTGACCGACGGTTTACCATCTTCTTCTTTCTACGGCCCACAACTTCTATGGAGTGTCTTCTACCGTCCTTTTCCACTGTCTCGTCAATGTATCAATGTATATGTAACTGCTCTGTCACCTTTTCCTGCCATCTTCTGTGAGGTATCTTCAACACCCGGCATCTTTCTTCTTCTACCATTTGGCAGCCAGTGATGATGCAACTCCCATACATGTGCAACTAGGTGGCATCAAAACAGCACTCAGCTCACCTCTTACAGATACCAAGCGTATACAATAAAATGTACCAAAGGAGAAGAGAACAATATTGCACTGGCTTTAATGTCAGAACTGAGTCACCACGTGAAAGGCAGATGATTGTAAACGTTAGAAGGAGATGGTACAGCAGGATATAGCAAGCAGGTGCAAGGATGGCTGAGATCAGAACAAGGTGGGCAAGCAGGAACCATATCAACAAGAAGAGGCAATGTCAAGGGGGAAACTGGGGACAGTTATGGGTGAGCAGCAGCATTTTTGTTGCTAACTGATTATTATTCTAGTTGTCAATAATCATATGACTTTTGACATGGTTGCAGATGTAGAATGTTTTAAAAAGGGTTGGGTATATGGTTTGTTAATTAAAGAGGATTCAAGTCGAAAAGTGATAGGGAAAGAGTAAGGGCATCAAGGATAGTTGCCTGCTTCCCCTGTGTACTTTAAAGCCTAAGTGCAGCCAAAATGAAAAACAAAAAAATCAGCACAAGGGACATAACATACAGTCAGTAGGGTGCATCCTTTGTGTTGATTCCTCTGCTGTTAGTAGTAATTATTCTCTGTCCTGGAATGGAACAAGATCTTAAAATGGAGGAAGGGTAGGTGGTTGATAGTTCTGCTCCCTCTATTCCAGGGGTAGGCAACCAGTAGTCCTCCAGTTGTTGTGGGACTACATTTCCCATGAGGCATTGCAAGGCTGGCAGTTACAGTTACTCCCAGAGGCAAGATGGGACTTGTAGTTCTGCAACAGCTGGAGGGCCACAGGTTGCCTACCCCTGCTCTATTCATTGCTCCTCTTCTATTTAAATAAACTGTAGTATCTCTTCTTTGAAAAGCGGAGCTGTGCGGAAAAAGTGGGCATAGCCAGGCTCTCTTGATCCCCTTGACCCCTCACATTTTTGTAAATATTTTATTATACCTTTTCATGTGACAACACTGAAGAAATTACGCTTTGCTACATTGTAAAGTAGTGAGTGTACAACTTGCATAACAGTGTAAATTTGCTGTCCCCTCAAAATACCTCAACACACAGCCATTAATGTCTAAACTGCTGGCAACAAAAGTGAGTACACCCCTAAGTGAAAATGTCCAAATTGGGCCCAAAGTGTCAATATTTTGCCCACTATTATTTTCCAGCACTGCCTTAACCCCGTGGGCATGGGGTTCACCAGAGCTTCACAGGTTGCCACTGGAGTCCTCTTAAACTCCTCCATGACGACATCACAGAGCTGGGGGATGATAGAGACCTTGCACTCCTCCACCTTCTATTTAAGGATGTCCCTTAGATGCTCAATAGGGTTTAGGTCTGGAGACATGCTTGGCCAGTTCATCACCTTTACCCTCAGCTTCTTTAGCAAGGCAGTGGTCATCTTGGAGGTGTGTTTGGGGTCGTTATCATGTTGGAATACTGCTCTGTGGCCCAGTCTCGGAAGGGAGGAGATCATGCTCTGCTATAGTATGTCACAGTACATGTTGGCATTCATGGTTACCTCAATGAACTGAAGCTCCACAGTGCTGGCAGCACTCATGCAGCCCTAGACCAAGACACTCCTGCCACCATGCTTGACTGTAGGCAAGACAAACTTGTATTTTTACTCCTCACCTGGTTGCCGCCACACATGCTTGACACCATTGGAACCAAATAAGTTTATCTTGGTCCCATAAGACCACAGGACATGGTTCCAGTAATCCATGTCCTTAGTCTGCTTGTCTTCAGCAAACTGTTTGCGGGTTTTCTTGTGCATTATCTTTAGAAGAGGCTTCCTTCTGGGACAACAGCCATGCAGACCTATTTGATGCAGTGTGGCCTGAGCACTGACAGGCTAACCCCCCACCCCTTCAACCTCTGCAGCAATGCTGGCAGCACTCATACGTCTATTTCCCAAAGACAACCACTGTATATGACGCTGAGCACGTGCACTCAACTTCTTTTGGTTGACCATGGCAAGGCCTGTTCTGAGTGGAACCCGTCCTGCTAAACTGCTGTATGGTCTTGGCCACCATGCTGCAGCTCAGTTTCTTGGCAATCTTCTTATAGCCTAGCCCATCTTTATGTACAGCTACAATTCTTTTTTTCAGATCCTCAAAGAGTTCTTTGCCATACCGTGCCATGTTGAACTTCCAGTGACCAGTATGAGAGAGTGAGAGCGATAACACCAAATTTAAAACACCTGCTCCCCATTCACACCTGAGACCTTGTAACACTAATGAGTCACATGAATCCGGGGAGGGAAAATGGCTTATTGGGCCCGATTTGGACATTTTCACTTAGGGGTGTACTCACTTTTGTAGTCAGGTTTAGACATTAATGGCTGTGTGCTGAGTTATTTTGAGGGGACAGCAAATTTACACTGTTATACAAGCTGTACGCTCACTACTTTACATTGTAGCAAAGTATAATTTCTTCAGTGTTGACACATGAAAAGATATAATAAAATATTTACAAAAATGTGAGGGATGTACTCACTTCTGTGAGATACTGTATATTATAGCTGTGTACAGACACCTCCCCCCCAATGGTTGTCAGACCAGCACAGGGTGCCGGCCGACCCATACACTTCTTTTCCCTTCTTTACGTTAGCAGCAGCTCTGACTCTGAGCGGCTCAGGTGTAACTGGTGCGGCCGACACCATGGCAACTCTCCCCTTCACCTATCACACCTCACCTCGGGCCCAGGGCGAGCGGTGCTGGCGGACACCCCCTGCCCATTACCGCACCATCTCGGGACCAGGACGGGGCTGGCGGCTAAAGTAAAAATTACACCCATGCGGCAGCTGGAGAGGAGATGTGTGAAGCTGCGCCGCCCGGAGATAGTGACAAGCTGTGAGGTAGGAGGATGAAGACACGGCGCTGGCTGGAGGTGTTCATCGAATCGGCTGAAAAAAAAACCTGCCAAAGGGAGCTAGGACTTTCGGATGATGTCACTGCTCTAGCGGATCTCACCCTGGTGCAGACCGCACCCCCCGCACCCCCCCTAGCAACGCCACTGTCTGTGTCTACTAGAATTAAAAGAATAATACAACTACTATATTGTTTTTCATTTCAAAATAATAAATGTGGATAAATGACCTATATTAGGCTGTATACAGTATTTGTACTACTAGTAAGACAAAAGGAAATAAAAGAAAGAAAGAATGATTACTGCAATGATAACTGTTTAAGAATTGCATATAAAAACCTTACAGTGGTACATTTTTTGATTTGTGGTAATTGCTTTAGCATAAAATGGATCAAGAGGGAAAATCAGTTAAATTGATGGCAGTGCAGATGTTCATTCATCCAGCAAGGATTACCTGTGTGTTTTTACAATGCCATGATGTCTAGTACTATGTTCTTCACGCACATTTTTCTTTAAATGTAACCACAAGAGTGCCATAACGCTAACAGACACTCTTGAGCCTCCAAAACCAGTAACTTTACTGGCCAAGATGACTCCTTGACTGTTTCAACTTTGTCAAATCTTTTGACATCTGCAAGCAATGATAATTATCCCTTTAAACATATTACCATACCTTTAAACTCTATGAGGGCGATTTACTAAAGTGGCTCAGAATTTACACATCATAAACTGTGTGAATTTTCACTTCAGTTATTCAATTACGTGAAATGAAAATTCCAGCTCTGCATATGACTGGATAATTAAAATAAATAATCACAAATTTTATTGAAGGGCCTCAACCCCTTCTGTAAAGCAGCCTCTATAACTTCTAAAGAGATATTGGAGTGAAATGGACATGGAATTCATTATCCTATAGAAACAATACACAGACATGGTCAAATAAACATGTTCACCATGCAGTGAATCAATACACTTGCTGCTATGATAAAAAACTGGCTTTCACTTGTCCTCTTCCCAGAAAGTGACTATAAAACTCATAAGATTCCTCCTTTGTTATCTACCAAAATACTGTATTTTTCCAAACCCACCCAAGGGCAATTTCTGTAGCTGCACAGAAATATTCTATAAGTCTGAAAGTCAGGTGCAGATAAAAGAAAAACCAGTGGCTCTGATTTTTAGGGCAACAACAATAGAAAACAAAATGTGGTTGTCTAAAGTTTATCTGAAACTGCTTAGCCTACATAAAAGCTGACACTAGGGTTCCTTAAAGCACAATTCCACTTTTGTAGTAAAATCTGATAGAACCCCACTGTACTGTATGTCTGTTAAGTGCTCCAATTCACACAGCATACTAAATATATATATATATATATATATATATATATATATATATATATATATATATATATATATATTGTGATTGGCTCACTGATTTCCCCAGATACAAGGCAGATTTTGAGCACCCTCTGCAAAAAAAGAAAAAAAAAATTATAATTTTTGGCGAGATACTCCCAAAGGAAAATCATGTCGAAAGGGATTCAGGCCTACCACTTTCTTTATTAGAACCCTGGCAGTGCAGCAGCTAATTGATATGGAAAAGACACTCCCAATCACATTCACTTTGCAAATGCAACATGGACAGTTAGGTAGGGGAATGCTTTAACCCCCTTTTTATTGTCTTTTTCCCTCACTACTTGTATGGTAACATATTGTCCCTAGAACAGAAAGTGAGGGAAAAATCTCTTTAACAGAGCCTCAGACTGCAGTATATATTTAAAGGTTTAGTAACACAAACCTGTCCTGAGAGAAATGTGGGTGCTGTCATTGCTGACTGTTAATTGCAGTACTTTACGAGCTCATTATCTTCATACAGGTCAGTAGCTCAAAATTTACAGAAATCAATACATCACAATGACCTAGGGAACTAATATTTTCAGAAGAGGAAGTCAGCAATGGATGACAGCTGTCAAATTTTCTTGGTACAGATTTTCTTTAACCACTTCAGCCCCGGAAGGATTTCCCAGGTTAGGACCAGAGCACTTTTTGCGATTCGGCACTGCATTGCTTTAACTGACAATCGCGCAGTCGTAAAATGTTGTACCCAAACTAAATTTGCTTCCTTTTTTCCCACAAATAGAGCTTTCTTTTGGTGGTATTTGATCGCCTCTGCGTCATTTCTCATCACCGCTATAAACAAAAGAAGAGCGACAATTTTGCAAAAAAAAAAGTTTTTCTTACTTTTTGCTAAAATACAAATCCAAAAAAAAAATAAAAAAAACATTTGGCCAATTTCTATTCTTCCTCATATTTTTGGTAAAAAAAATCACAATCGGCGTTTATTGATTGGTTTGCGCAAAAGTGGTCGCGTTTAGGGATGATGAGAATTAATTTCTGGGGTTTTTATTTTTTTTTATTTTTTACTAGTAATGGCGGTGATCTGTGATTTTTAGCGGTACTGTGATATTGCAGCAGATATGTCGGACCATTTTGACACTTTTTTGGGACCAATGACACTTATACAGCGATCAGGAATTTAAATGTCCACTGATTACTGTATAAATGTCACTGGCAGTGAAGGGGTTAACCTGTAGGGGGGATCTAGGGGTTAACTGTGTTCCCTGGGGGTGTTCTAACTGTGGGGGGGCTGGGCTACCATGAGCATAAGAGATCTAACTGATCCCAGTGACAGGGATCAACAGATCTCCTATGCCCGCAATGACAGAGCAGGGAAGCGCCGTGTTTACATTGGCAGTTCCCCGTTCTTTAGCTGTGGCCACTTATGTCGGCTCGCCGACGGACATCGGGTCTGCCCGAGCCGCGGGCACACTCCTCAGGAGCACGGCGGGCATGCGCACGTGCCACCGGTGGCGCACGTGCGCCCCCTAGCGGCCACCCGCTAGGCCATTCTCCAGCAGATAAAAGGGTATGCTTAATGTACTTTTAATATTAAGAAACAATGTCCTTGTATTGCACACTTGATTTAATTGTAAGTTACATGTGATTGTTCTCAGATTTTTATTTATTTTTATTTGTAGCATAATTGTTCGTGGCCAATGACCACTGAAGTAAGACACAGTCAGGTAATTAGCATTTTTAGAAGAAGCCTGGAGCTGGCAGTATTTCTTTCCATATATTTGAGCACTTGCTTGACCTGACCTTGGTAGTACTCTGCTTTCCCTTTCTTTGGCTGTGCTTCTGACTATGCCCCTGTTCTCTGATGTGGTTTTGGTGCTAAGCTATGGTTACTTATCTTAAAAATGTCACCTTTACTGTCTAAGTTCCTTTTGGCACCTAAGTATTCGTGCCCACATAAATTATTTTTGGAAGTCATACAGATAAATGGCAAGCACTCCAATCTATAACTAGCCTTTACAGTAATGCGCACATAGAAGGAGCTTTCCACATTACTAACAGTTCATGTTAAAACTGAGGTTTTAGTTACACATACTTGCAAATATATGTGAACGCCACAGTGTGTAGTATAGTGGGGTCCTAACTTTTCCTAAGTTTTGAGAGTCTCCAAATTGGAGCTCATATAACAATGGATAAATTAATGGCAGGTTTGCCTGGAGGTAGCCCAATCCTAACGGTACAGGGATGTGCTGGACACTTAGCAAGAGCACAATGGCAGCTGAAGGTATCCAATGCATCCCTGTAGCAATGGTGGATGATACCAAGCCTCCAAGTTCCAAGCCTTTCTCTGGATCACTTTTCCAGCTACAGGCATACAACTGACCAAGCCTCACTGTCAGCCTTTCTCCAGTGTTGCTTCCTTTGGTTTTGAACTGACCTGCCTCTCCAAAGGATGCGGGCTTGAAAGTCAGGAAGCTGGGACAGTATTATCCAGGCTGAGGCTTGGAGCACAGTGAGCTGGGACTGCACAAATTCAAACAAGCTCAGTGTGAGCAGGCTTTTGCATTGCTACCGTGGAACTGATATGTGCTTTCTGACAACGTGTAATGCAGCAAGTTTGTTTAACACAGAGAAATCTAGGAAAAGGAGAGCTAAGTTGAGACTGCTCCTAGAAAATAACTTTTGGAACTTTGTATACATGCAAGACTGAGTGGTCGAGACTTGCTCTCGTTTCCAGGAGAGAGAAAAGGGGATTCAGGAGTACTGTCATTTTTTGTGTCTATTGATGACATTTTGACCTAAATTTATGAAGATTAACTTTTTACAAAAGTTTTTTTTCTTTCTCAAAAAAATGTATAATATTCATTTGGGTGTAAGTGCTGCATGTGTAATTGTCATTTAAAGTATGAAAGTCCAGAAAGCTGAAAAACGGCCTGGACAGGGAGGGTGTTTAGCATGCAGGTCTTCAAGTGGTTAAAATTTTGTATTTTTAATATTGCCCTTTAAGTATTATTGAAATTGCTGCTTCCTGCCAAATTAAATATTTATTTATCTATATGGTATATGTTCTCCAGGGAAGTGCCCATCCCCCATGTCATTTGTCTGACAATACCTTGCCCATTAGCCTTGAAAATGACTTACTTTTTAACATTCAGCTCTTGTATTCAGCTCTTGTATTTATTCTGATTTGCCACTTGAACTTCAGTGATGTTTAGCAAATCTGCCCTAAACTAAGTGCAGGTACAATCAGCTTATCATTAAATACCACCACTAAATCAATCGTGGTGGAGGTTTAGACAGACAAACAAGCCAAATCTAGCCATTTAGTTCAACCATTCAGCGAACCTTGAACAGCTAAAGTCTGGGTTAAATTCTCCACCAACCAGAACCTGAAGCTCGTCCCTAGTGCTAATCCTTTTTGCTATGATAATAAATACAATATTTTACAAATACATAAACATATCAGTTAATTTGGGCCTTTGCAGTAGGGTAATGGAAAATTAAAATTTGCAATGTACAGTAACCACAGCTGCCACTTTGAATTTTTTTTTACTGATCTGATTACATTAAATTGAATTCTAATTGTCTGAGCTGTATTTTCAACAGTATTTCACTCTCTTCTTAGCCTTACTGAAAAAGTCAAATGTACTCATTATAATTCTTTACTGGATCTAAGGTAATATGTATTGCAGACAATTTTCGACCTTTTATATTTTTTATTCATAAATGTTGTTTTACCTAGAAAAAGTGGAAATTTAAATAATATAAAAAAAAGCAGTACACAATGAATTAAAATGTGTTTTCCCCCTCTAGAGTTCTATAAGCGGATTGCGGCTTCACACAAAGGCAGTAATTGCATCAAGAGATTTGGAAAAATTAATTGGTACTGTGACTTAAGAAGCAAATACAGAATGTCACAGAGAGCCATTATAAATTGTGATCAGAAGCTGGAACTTTAAGACCACCAGCTCAGGTGTATTGGCAGCATTCAGAGTACAGTATGGTAAGTGGAAAGGCACAACTGCATTCAAGGATATAGCAACAATGGGGGAATTAAAGGGGAGTTCAACCCGAGTTCAAAACAAAAGTGGAAGCTCTGCTTATCAGCCTCCTCCCCCCTCCAGTGTCAGATTTGGCACCTTTCGGGGGGGAGGGGGGAGTGGGTACCTGTTCTTGACAGGTACCTGTCCCCACTTCCAAGAGATCTTGCCGCAGCAAGATCGCTCGGAAGTTTGCCCCCCCTCCTCCTTACCACGCCACCAGGTCACTCAGAAAGCGCATTGCGCTTCTCACATGCGCAGTATGGAACCGGCTGTGAAACCTAAAGGCTTCACTGCCGGGTTCCCTTAGTACGAATGGCGGGGGCAGCACCTGAGAGCCGATGGAAACACCGGCTGGGGAGCCAACATCGCTAGATTCCAGGACAGGTAAATTTCCTAATATTAAAAGTCTGCTACACACTGTAGCTGCTGACTTTTCATTTTTTTCTGGGGGGGGGGGTGAACTCCTCTTTAACAAAGCTTCCTGTACCATAATAATGGCCCAAGAAACTTTCACAATTAGTTTGCACCACTTTAACAAAGCAGATGAACTTATTTCAAGCCTATCTGCTCCACCACCCCCAGTTTCTATTTCAGAGTGAAAAAAGCTGGCACTTAATTAACAAATGAATTGCAACAGGTTTCAATGTAGAAACCTGTTGCAGATATCTGCCAGAAAATACCTGGCATATGGGATGTGACCTGTCTGCAGACAGCTCACATGCCTCTCAGCCTGTGCAGCAATTACACTGCACAAGCAGAGCCTGTGGGGTTAACTGTCTTCCTCCCCTTTCCCAATCTCAGCTGTTTAGGAGAAGGCAGGCAGAAGTAGGCAAAGTAGGCAGCTCCAGTTGAACTGCTATCTGCGCTGTGTCTGCTACAGATACACCATGGAGTACAGAGCAAGTCCCATTTTGTTAAATAGCATCATGGTCTGCTTTGTTTTCTTAGCTTAAAAGAGTGCCACGGGCTTATTGTGATTTGCTGATTCCTTCCAATATGTGCAATGTTCCAACCAGCAATATAAAGAATGACTGCATTCCAATAAAAAATATTCCTTTATTAATGGTAAATCCATTAAGACCAATACAACAAGAGAAATGTGACTTCTGACGAGTTTTTACGCTAAAGCGTTCTTAACCACTTTCCGCCAGGACGCCGTCAAATGACATCCTCGGCTTTCAGTGGTGATATCTGGATGATGCCTGCAGCTACAGGCATCATCCAGATATTGTTTCTTTCAGTCGGCGATTCCCTGCACAGTAAGAACAATTATAGCAGCAGTTCAGCCGCTTGATCGTTCTTACAGGCAGTGGGAGGAGATGTCCCCCCTCCCGCCAACCTCTGGTGCTTCTCCCGGCTCACCCGTGCGATCGGTGACCCGGAGAAGGAATCCGCTGGCGCTGAAAGGAAGCCATAGAGCAAACTGAGGGACAGTTGGTCCCCTGCAATCTCTATGGCTCTCAAAGGCCCGGGTGCAACATTATGACGTCACGTTCGGGCCAGCGGAAGTAAACAAAGCTGGGAACATGGTAGGAAAGCCTGAGATTGTTCTCTTTTTTTATCTCAGGCTTTCCAGCCTGGAGGAGAGATGTGGGGTCTTATAGACTCCACATCTCTCCATAAAGAGCACCTGTCACGCACTTTTCCTATGTTTACATTCCTTGTAATAGGAATAAAAGTGATCAAAAAAATAAAAATAAAGAGAAAGTGTAAAAAAAAAAAGAAAGAATAAAAAAAATTTAAAGCGGCCCCGTCCCCATGTGGGAACACATACATAAGTCACGCCCACATATGTAAACGCTGGCGCTGGAAGGAAGCCATAGAGAAAACTTAGGGACAGTTGGTCCCCTGCAATCTCTATGGCTCTCGGAGGCCCGGGTGCAACATTATGGCCTTAGGTCCGGGCCAGCGGAAGTAAACAAAGCCGAGAAAGTGTAAAAAAAAAAAAAGAAAGAATAAAAAAAATTTAAAGCGTCCCCGTGTGGGAACACATACGTAAGTGACTCCCACATATGTAAACGGCATTCAAATCACACATTTCAGATATCGCCGCGTGTGTTAGAGCAAGAGCAACAATTCTAGCCCAGGACCTCCTCTGTAACTTTAAACTGGTAACCTGTAAAATATTTTAAAGCATCGCCAATGGAGATTTTTAAGTACCAAAGTTTGGTGCCATTTCACGAGTGTGCGCAGTTTTAAAGCATGACATGTTGGGTATCCATTTACTCGGTGTAACATCATCTTTCATATACAAAAAAAATGAGCCAACTTTACTGCTCTTTTTTAAATTCATGAAACTGTTTTTTTTTTTTAATACGCGTTTCAAAAATTGCTTGGCAAGTACCGCATGACATAAAAAGTTGCAACAACCACCATTTTTAATCCCTAGGATCTCTGCTAAAGAAACATATATAATGTTTGGGGGTTATGAGTGATTTTCTAGCAAAAAAAGATGATCTTTACATGTAGGAGAGAAGTGCCAGAATTGCCCCAGATGGAAAGTAGTTAATTATACAATATCCATTATAACACATTGTAAGTTTGTGTTTATACACATTTCGCTCTTCTTCCTTCCTAAATAAAATTAATTGTAGCTGAGAGAAATCAATTGATAAATAGGGGTTGATTTACGAAAGGCAAATAGACTGTTCACATTGCATGGAAAGTTGCACTTTACCAGGAAGTTTTCCCCAGAGCTTAGTGAATGAAGTGAAGTGAAGCTCCTGTGACTTCTATCATCCAATCATGTGCAAGCAAAAATGCTGTTTTTTTTTTATTTTCCTTGCACGTGATTCAGTATTCTTTGCAAAGTAGTATCAGAGTACCTAGAGCTTATTCCCCACACTTTAAACAAGACTTGTCAGCAGCACTCATGCAGCCCCAGAAGTAATATCAGTTTTTTTGATAAGGTAATTTATTTGAACCTTTGCTGGAGCAGGGCTCCCCCCATGCAACTTCGCTCTCCACCAGCTCTGAGACATACAATAAATAGCAGTTAGACTCAAAATCAGTTTACTGAATCAGATCAGGCATCGATTGTGATTGGTTGCCAGAGGTTACAGCACACATTACAGCTCACTGATTAGTTGCTTGAGGTTACAGTACATGATTTCTGCTTGTTGATTGGTGACTAGAGATTAGTGCACAAAATGATCGCTCACTGATTGGTTGCTGGAGGTTACAGCACATCATCTCCTCACTGCCTACACACCATGGACTGGAGAACGCAAAGTTGCTTTCCTGACACCACAGAAACATGCTGATCTTTAGCAGATACACACCAGTGCCATCAATTGTTAATGGCAACCTCAGGCATCTGCTGACATGCGCTGTGGCACCATGTGATTTTGAAAAAGGGTGAGGGACTTCCTTCCGCATTTCTAGTGCATAGAGCAGCCCATTGAAATTAATGGGCTGCCCTACACGCAACGTACACCTTTTCCTTTTAAAACACCTCTTAACCTCTGCACCTCAGACCTCCCCCATCCTCTCCACTACAACTCCCCCCCCTTTAACGCTACCTGCCTCCTCTGCTCTTATGCACCCACTGTTCTAATCTCTATACTTCCCCTCCTTGCTCACCTGGACACCCCAAACTGTAATTCCTTCTCTGCCTACCTCTGCACACCCCATTCTACCCCCCCACACCAGTTTGCTTACCTTTGCAGAACAGGCTGATATTAGGCTTAATGACCACAGTTGCAGGCAGGACTTTCAAGCATGCCCCTTTGTCTCCCCAGTGGGCAGCATTCAGCAGAGGTGATGGTGGATAGCACCTCAGGGGGCATGATATACATATGAATGCGGCCTCTATTTAAATATTGATGCCGCTGGCTGCCACTATTTACATATGTATGCCACCGCTATTTACATATCAATGCAGGTTATTTACATGTAAACACAGGGTCTGCAGGTGAGTCATCTGTACACGGCAATAGGGCAGATCTGGGCAGCATTAGTAACAGCACTTCACACTGAGATATCGGGACACAGCACAGGACAAAAACTTCAAGGGACAAGGGAATTTAAACTAGGATAGTTGGCAAGTATGAGGCAGCTGCGTTGGGCCCCAGAACAATTACAGGGCCCAGGGCAGCTGCTTTAAAGATGGCCCTGGCTTCAAGAACACCATGATGTTGATTTACTAAAGGCAAATAAGCTATTCACTTTTCAAGGGAAGTTGTACTTTGCATGGAAATTTGTCCCCAGAGCTTAGTGAAGGTGAAAAGTTTAATTTTGCAAAGAATACCCAATGATGTTCAAGGAAAATGTAAAAAAATGCATTTTTGCTTATACATGTACTTGGATGATTAAATTCAACAGAGCTGTACATCATTCATTAAACTAAGGGAGAATTCTTTTGCAAAGTGAACAGCCTATTATTGTAAAACCAACAAGAAACCGCATAAACAAATAATAAATTGTTAAATATTTGATGCTTATAAAGCAGCAACTCTACTGCAAGATATTAAACATAGTGATACCAAAGCCACAATATGCTGAGCTGCTAAAAATAAAATACCAACTATCGAGTATAAACCTGAATCGACATACATGTAATATAACCATGTTAAAAAATTTGCAGCGTGTATAGATCAAATATAATCAGATGAGTAAAAAAAAAAAAAACACCACCTCAATGGAAGAAATGCAAGCTTACCAGCTGAAAATGACCTTCTATTTAAAGACAGGTCACAAAGGGCTCAAAAGAGATGGTGGTCCTCCGCATAGCATGATCCCACAAGCATTCATATAAAAACATGGGAACAGACACTTGAAAATTCTCAAAATAGCAGCTAGCTTAGCACGACAGCTGTCAAAGACTCAAGAATTGTGTCATAATCATGTGACCAACTCAACCCAATAAACCCTGAAGAGAGGGCACCAGACAAGGAGTATGAAACTTAAAGAAGGAAAGACAGCAAAGAACTTGCACAACTTGAATTGCCCATTTATGACATGATTACATTAAACAAAAATTTTAGTCAAATTACGTAATTATTTTACAAATATATATATATATATTAATCTATTTGTATCTGGATTTAGAAGAAATACTGTGGAGTTTCATGAATGCATGGGTTTGTGATTGAACATTGGGTCAATTCACAAAAACATTCTGCTTCTTTGTGCTCAAGACAACAGATAGCTTGGTCTGAAACCTGCAAAGCAGCAAAAAAAATGATTATGTACTTTAAGTAGTGGACGTTCAGCCATTAATAGCAAAAAAGCTTTAAGGCTTTGTGATAAAAAATACTAAATTCAAAATGTATGAATTAAATCTGAACTCTGGGATAGAGATGAGAAAGCCTGGAAAAAAACGTAAACAGGTATTTTTCCTTTTCTTTTTCAAAGCCTTTTTTGTTTTGTTTATTCAGATGAAAAGACGAAAGAAGGGTGCAACATGTTCTTTTAGTGAAGGGATGAATACTAAAGGGGATTATAGATTTGGTTCTATGGGCTTTCAATCTGGCTGCTAGAAACTTCCCTGCTTTGTTATGTTGTGAGTAGTATTTGAGTCTGAGGGATATTATATACTTATTATGGTCAAGGACTAGGAGAGACAATAGTCCCGTGTGTAATTTAAACACTGAGTCAGATGTTTGAGGGTCAGGGATGGTTTTATTTTTGGGTTCCAGAAGATGGATGTCTTGCAGAATTTTGGAGAGTGCGGCCTAGTATTGCTTTTTTGTTCTAGAACTTAATTGGATCAATATACCCCTCATATAGGCCTTTTGTGCATTCCATAGTGTAGTGGCTGAAACATCACAGATGTCATTATTATGAAAGAAGATTTGTAAATTTTGATTCAATAGACTCGAATTTGCAGGAGATTGGACCACAGCATTATTGCAGTGCCAATTGGAAGCTCCAGGGGAGAAGTTGTCTAATTGTAAAGTGAGAGTAATCGCTGTGTGATCCGACCAAATGATATTGTGTATGGCAGAGGAAGAGGTTTGCTGGAGTAACCATTTATCTACTGCAAATAGATCTATTCATGAATAGGAGTGTCTAGATGAACGTGAAGACATCTCCATGCATCATACATTTCCTTGCTGTGTAGCAGGCCATTCAGAGAAAGCACCCGGCCTCTACACGGAGGAAGAGTCAAGGGAAGGGTCAGGTACCATATTAAAGTCACCACATATCAGCACATTTCCCTTTTGTACCCTAGAGACCTGCTTAAAAAGTTTGCGCAGGAACCTCAGTTGGTGCGAATTGGGAGCATAGATGGATACAATCGTTAGTAACTTGGCATCAAAAATAGTACAGATCAGAATAACATATCTACCCTCCGAGTCCAGGATTGAGTCATGCAAGGTGAAAGAAACCAATTCCCTGATCGCCACCAGGGCACCTCTCTTCTTGACAGAGGCTGTAGATAAAAAGATATGGGGAAAGTTTTGATGTTGGCAAAAGGGAATCACATCTTTTGGAAGAGGGCCTCCTTCCACATAGATCACCTTTTGGCCAGATGATTAAGCCCGTGGGCATTAAGTGATAGAATGGTGAGTCCCATATTGAGTAGAGGGTAAAGTGAGATCTGAAGGCAGTAGATGTGTATTACACAAGGTCAAATAGAAGTCAGGCAAATTGGCAACAGGAGAATACCAACACCGTGGTATATTCAGTATTAGCTATTTCAACATAGGTAATGTACAGAAAGCTTCATAACCGGTCAGAAAACTGGTACTGTGTTCAGATAGCTAGAAGAGGGGGAGAGGTGGCTAAACTCTCCCATATTGAGGCAAAAAATGGACTTTTATGGTACCGTACGCATTGAATACAACAATATATTCCTGTATAATAATATTTATAAAAATATATTTGTTTTTAATTACAATTGTTTTAAAATTGGGGAGAAGGGGTACAAAAGAGGAAAGAGTGTACATCTAAAAGTTTGTCATTAAAGGAATACTTATGCAATTGTCTGTAGTTTGTATGTTTTGCGGATTTATGAAATATCTCCACTTCCTCTGGAGTCTTTTTTACAGAAGAGTGTGTACAATTAGATTTGATGTCTGTGTATACTGCAACAGTATAATGAAAAACAAATTATTAGACAACATATATGACAATTATATAAATACATATATCATGACTTTAGAAAATATAGGAAATTTCTTAATACAACAGTATTATTCTTGCGCGCCGGTCACCCCTCTCAAACTCCCCTCACAGCCAACAGTGCAGCCATACCCACAATACACGGGACAACAGTCTACCCTGGCGAGTGTGGAAGCCAATAGCATGCAGAGGGACAACCTGAACAATCAAGACAGATGGTGTAACAGATCTCATAAAGTAAATCAATAAGGTAAACCTATGTTATAAAGACATATAAGAATCATAAGGTAATAAACATACTAGGGTACGAATGTCCCATTGGACATTCAGCCATGTGGGATCTGAATATCCCTTATGCCCACCAGCTGTATATTTCTGACTCCTAATTGGCCGTTCATAAAAACCATATAGTATAAAGTCCAAAAGTATGCTACCATTCTGGGTCACAATTATATTATACATCTATAGGGTTTGAAAAGCCTATACTATATTTGGAAAAAATATTAGCAATATGTCTCCTGTAGAAGAAGGGGGGGGGGTTAGTATTGCATACAAAAAGTATATATGTATATGATTACCTGATAAAGAAAGGGGGGGAGACTAAAGGAACCGCTCTATTACATCACGGAGTTGCCTCTTATGTTTCATGATGTAGGATGAGCTAAAACAGTTTTAGTAAAAGTAGTTAACAGGTAGCATTATGGTGACGTAATGTATAGTATATTTAATCCATCATGTCTGTAAAGATAGAGTCTCCCAGGTACTCACCCCCATATGTGATTATCTGCTCCTGCTGGAAACTGGTGCTGTTTCAGCAGCTCAGGAGAGGAGAGGATCAGTTGGACTCACCAAGGATCCTTAATGGACTCATCAAAAGGTTATCAATACACTAAATCATTTGCAATTCAAAATATACAGGCTAAGTAGATCTGCCAAAAGTAATTACTCCTGTTAAGACATACTGTTGTGTCCCCTTCCATAGGGATGCAGCGGCTGCATCGGCAAATGCCGTGATGTGTGTCCATCCATTTATATCCCTACCACACGCTACCCACTACTGTCCGGAGATGCACCCACATTATGACATGTGATGTCCCTGGACCCAGCCCTGTGGTGCGTGCGTGATGCCTGTTGAAGGACGCCAACGTCTCGAGGAGACACAGGTAACTCATGGGGGGCAGGAACTACCCGTCCTCCTTTCCCCACAAAGCCGCACACCCATCGGGATGCTCCGTCCCGGATAGTAGGTAGGATGGCCACACAGTGTGGGCATATCCCTAGTCCGCCATGATGGAATAGGCAGGTATAGGGCTCTATGGTGGACAAATGGGCGCACAACATAGGTGTCCAAATAGTCTCACCATCTAGATGGAACCAAAACAAGCTCCTAAGGAATCACTGGGGGGGGAGGGGCGGCCAGCTCACAAGATCAATGTAAACAAACACAGTATAATAAACAATAAATTGTGTATAGTAAAGTCTGAGATACATTCTCACATATTAGTCAAAAACTAAAGAGACTACCAGCAATGCCCCCTGGGGCTGCACGCCCATGTCTCCATAGGGCCAGCCTCACCAAAATGGAAAGGAATAATGAGGTGAACATGAAAATAATGAATATACAGCCCTCTCAAGCATCAGAACCCAGATAGCCAATTTTTCTTATTTACAAAAATTGTTTATAGAAGTTAACCTTGTTTAACCCCGGAGGGGTCATAGCATTGAGGCGCTTTATCCAAAGGGCCTCGCGCTGAAGAATGCACTGATCCCAGTTTCCCCCTCTTGGATTTGGTTTGATTACTTCGAGAACAAAGAATGAGACCATTTCAACATGATATCTGTAGTGTAACCCAATATGCCTGGTAACTGGTGTAATAATTTTGCCACCATCAGATAAATAAGTATGGTCTCCAATTCTTTGGCCGAACTCTCTTTTAGTCTTCCCTATATAGAAAGCCCCACACCGGCAGGTCATCATATAGATGTCCCTCCCGTGTGGAGCAATCCGAGAAGGCTTGAGACTTATGCCATTGACCACCCGGCAAGCGCACACCAGTGCCCTCTCGTACCCAGGGGCACTGGGAGCACCGACCGCATCGGTAAGTACCCCTGGGCCTGGGGCCCGTGTCAGCCCACGGAGTGTAATTGCTGGTTGTAAGTTGATCTCTAAGAGTACAAGCTCTTTTAAAAATAATTTTGGGAATATTTTTCACATATAAAGAAATGGTATAGTCTTCCGTAAGAAAGTGACAGTTTTTCATAATAAGTGATCACAGTTGGTGCTCATTCATAGAGAATTTGGTAACCAGTCCTAGAGTCTCCCTCTTTCTTTTAGGGTTGGTATTGTACAATAACATGCCTCTAGTTTTGTCTTTAGCTCTGTTGAATGATCGTCTCAACAGAGTTTTTGAATAACCTCTAGCTAGAAGTCTCTTCTGTAGGGAATCTGCCTGTTTTTGAGGGTTGCATTTAGTTTGTGAGCTGATTCAGGGGTGATCTTGGTGCCTCCGTATTGGGAGAGGAATTTTTTTATTAGTTCAGATCTAGATGTACTTTCGTACAAGCGCGTTTGATTAGGAGCAATATTGAAAAGGTCCTGATAGTACATTTTGAATTGGGAGGCGATCTCATTGTTGGAGGAGTGACTCTTATTATGTTTGTCCCTAATGTGGTGAATAGTGGCACTGCTCTTTTTTTCCTGAATTGCTCTGGCTAGGAGTTTGCCGCTTTTGTTTCCTTGTTCATAGTAGATTTTGTGTCTGAGGATGTATTGTCTTTTAGTAATGATATACAATTCCTCCTTCAAGAGGGATCTAGCTTGGGTTGTTTTTTAAAGTCTATCTCTGATGTGCAATTCCTTCGTAAACTAAGGTACTGCGCATACGGTATGCTTCTCACGAGTGATTTTGGATGTAAACTACTAGCATGGAACAATGTGTTTCCTGCACTCGGTTTTCAGAAGAGATCAGATCCGACATAACCCTCAGTGTCTATCAGGATATTTAAATCAAGCAAAGAAATTTGCGTATGCCTAACCGTGTGTTTAAAACTTAAGTTGTATCTATTCACATTGAGTTGTTTTAGAAAGGCGGTCAGTTCATGCTCTGATCCGGTCCAGATGACCAGCAGATCGTCTATATAGCAATACCAACATAAAATAAATGGTAGCCATAAGACAAATTCCTCACCTGAAAAGATTTCTCTCTCCCATCGTCCGAAATAAAGGTTTGCATAGGAAGGGGCACAGCATGTGACCATTGCTACTCCCTGTTTTTGCAGGAAATATTGCTCCATGAATACAAAGTAGTTTCTATTAAGGATGAAATTCAACAGATCCAAAATAAATAGGTGAAATGGCCAAGAAGTTCTGTCTTCCTCCATGAGAAAGGATCTGGTCACCCAGACACCCCACTTGTGCGGAATACTAGAATATATCGCCTCTATATCAATAGCAACTAGTAGGGTGCCCGGGGGAACATGGATCCCCTCAACATGTCGCAGGAGATCTGGTGTGTCTTTAATGAAGGATGGGAGACTTGTAACATGAGGTAATAGTATTGAGTCCACAAATCTACTGGCACTTTCCGTGAGGGATCCTATCCCGGAGACGATAGGCCTCCCTGGTGTACAGGTTTGACTTTTATTAATTTTAGGCAATGCGTAGAACGTTGGAGTCCGAATGTATTTTTATGATATGGAAAGTACAAGAATGAGCCGACACTCACTGGAAATCTTGAGAATTATCTTTTATTCCATCGTTCCATATATGACACGGTTACAGGTAAGACACTGACACGTTATCAATAAGCCCTTTTTGATGTGCTTGGATGCAAAGTGTTTGAAATTATTTTTCAAAAGATACAATCATTTCTGAATTGATAGGTTTATACCATTGCCTGTTGTTGAGTATTTTATAGCACATCTGTTGATATTGTTGGTGGGATATCAGAATGATGTTACCACCCTTATCTGAGGGTTTGATAACCATTTGGGTCTGTGTTCTTAATTGCTTCAGAGCCACTATCTGTTCATCAGTAAGATTAGGTGGGAGAGACACACAGTCGCTTTCAAATCTCTGACAGTTTTTTGCAGGAACATCCATACATTAGGACAGAGAGACAATTCAGGAAAGTGCCGTGATTTTGGTTTAAATTTTTTTGAAATTTGTGCATCTGAAGAAATATCGCTCTCTGTCATCTCTATGGGGGGATCGAAGTCTATTGCTCCTTCATCATACAGGATCATCAGATCCCTCAGAGCTCGAAAATCTTTCATTATAAAGCCCTTCACTTGTTCAGAAATCTCCTTTTTCATTTTTTTGGTTTTACATTCAGAGTCAAACATGTATTTATATGTGAGATTTCTGGAAAACAAATAGGGATCTTTAATTGTTTCCACGATATCGATCTCTTGTGAGGGGCAAAACCCCAAACCCAGATGCAAAACAGAAATTTGGGCTGGAGTTAAGGCTATTTTTGTTAATTATGTTGAGCTCTGGGGTGCTGGTGTCCCTGGTATTTGTGGTGTTCTTACCACATATGTGTTTAGATTGCTTTGGACCTTGGCTTCTGCCAGGGCCAGGGTTGGATCTAAAAAATCCCCCTCAATAGAGGGTTTGGTATTCGCCGGTACAATGGTAGTGCTCTTATTAAGTAAACTGTGTAGTGCAGAAGTCAAATTGCTTTTAACAGTACCTGGATCCCCCGTTCGAGACGCAGCATTAGAGCGTTTCCTATCAGTGTCTGTAGGTGAATACCCACCACCATAATTACGTGATCATTTAGGCAACCGTGCTCGCGCAGATTGTGAATTGGATAGCCAAGAGTGAACCTGTGAAGAAACAGAAGCAGTGGTAGATGAATCAGATTCCAAAGTGTCTTCTATCTGAGAATGCATGTGAAAATTATTTTGTCTTCCAATATTCCTATTTGAATTTTTTCCGATCCATTTGTAAGCGTATCCTTCAGAAAAGGCAAATTTATCTAGATTGAACTTTTTTTGTTTTTTAGTGACAATTTTCTTGTTCATGATTTCTAGGTGTTTCTTAATTTCTTTCCATTTAGGTGGAAAGGTAGTGAGTTCTAACACATGTTTATATTGATCATTTAAAGTTTATATTTCTTCATCTAGTGGTTGCATATCTTTGACATATTGGTTATTTAGTAGTCATTAACTCTGCTACATTGGGTTAGAGTATTTCCACAGAGATTTTTAAAATCCTCTGTAGGATTTTTGATATTTGGGAAGGTATGAAGGCAAAGGCCTTGAGGATTTATGTCTTCCCTGATGTATCGTTGGAAAAATTCAGTATGCCAATATAATATATATATATATATATATATATATGCCAATATAAATGTGATTTCCTTTTAAAGAGTATCTTAATTTTACCTAGGTACATGGCTAGGTCATTGTCCCTTTTTTGTTTTTGATACATCCTGTCTCTATCTGTGACATGAAACCAGCCCATGTGGTACCATGAAGGTCCATCCTGGTGTCTGATCGGTCCACAGAAACAGAGGCTGCAGACCAACAGGGGGAATGGTGGGACAATAAGAATAAGTCATAAAAGTGTTATTAAATGGTATAAGGCACTATGTACAAAATAAGTAATTGCCTCCGGGTGTGTTATCCACCCAAATTAAATATTTGAAAGTGCCATAAGTAGTACTTAGTATGTAGTGGTACCTTTGTCCAGGAACAACTGATAGCTAGAAGAGGGGGAGAGGTGGCTAAAGCTCTCCCATATTGAGGCAAAAAATGGACTTTAATGGTACCATACGCATTGATTACAACAATATGTATAAAAATATATTTGTTTTTATTACAATTGTTTTAAAATTGGGGAGAAGGGGTACAAAAAAAAGGAAATTTTGTACCCTTTCTCCCCAATTTTTGTACTTCAGCTCGACATTGGTGCAAGCCAGATAGCAGGTCAGTTTGCAACAAGGCTCTAAGGGACAACAACATCTCCTTGAGGGGAGTGTCTGAGATGGGTTGCCCATTGGTGGAGAAGGAGGCTATGCGGTCTGCAGGGCCAGTTTCCAAAGAGTGTGATGCGTTAGTCTTGCTCACCTTTCCCAGGTCCTCAGTTCCATTATTATCCTTTGATTCCCAACTTGGCAGGGACTTGGTTGGGCTCCTTTGGAGGGGGTTGATTGCCCAGATCTCGCTGCAGCTGCTTCACTGCATCCTGAGAAGGAACCTGGAGCATGCGGTCCTCCAGCCCCTAGAGCTCCACCAGCGGAAATAGTGTTGTGGATGCGGCCGCCATCTTGGTGAAGTCCAGAAGATGCAGCCAGAAAAAACCTGGTAAATGTATGCAGCTGGGGGGATGTCTCGGCATCTCAGAGGCATTGTAGGAGATGCAGCCATTGTTTATGCAGATGGCTGTAGAGGTGCCAGTACCCGAAGGTCTCTCAGTCAGCAGCAATTCCTGGTCCTAAGAGAAAGCTCTTAGCTCACGTGGCCATCAGCTCCAAAGGTCACCATATGTTCTTTTAAAATGATAAATAATATATCTGTGACACGGTATTCAAACAATATAACATGAAGACCTTAATGAAAGATTTCTGAGACTTTATGTAAAGTCTTAAATTATTGAAAGTTCTCCCAGCTCAAGACAAGCAAATCCTGGAATACAATACAAGTAACATTGTGCTTCGCAATGCAGTTCTCAAACAGCAGAAATATGCATTTCTGCCACTAGGGGGCACGTCAGGGATTGTTGGGACAAATTAGAGGATGGTTTCTGTACTCTCAGGTCTTAATTAGAGTTGAGCGAACCTCTGGAAGTTCGGGTTCTGCTGGTCCGGCCGAACTTCGGGACAAAGTCCGGGTCCGGGTCCGGACGGAACCCGAACGATCGCACGGACACCGAACCCCATTGAAATCAATGGGGACCCGAACTTTTAGGCACAAAAATGGCTGTAAAGTCCTGGAAAGCCCTAGAGGGCTGCAAAAGGAAATAAAATGGGGGTAAGGGTAGGGCAAGTGCCCTACAAAAAAATGGGGACAGGGAAATAACTTTAAATATTTTTTAAAAAATAAAAACATAAAAAAAGCAAAAATGGAGGTGAATGTGGATCATCTTCAAACTGTGTCTGAAAAGTATTAATTAACGGTAGAAGCCATATAACTGTTCTAAAATCATCTTCAAACTAGGGCAAGTGCCCTACAAATAAATGGGGATAGGGAAAATAAATTAAAATCAAATAAAAAAATGGGAAGGGGGTGGATGTGAAGTAGGAGCCTAGAGGTTAACTAGGCCATGACCGTGGCAGTGTAGGTGGAAGTGGCGGTGGTAGAGGAGTAGGAGGAGGTAGCCAACATGGTTTTTTTTTTGTATTGAGGCCTATTCAAAAAAAGAAGTATATGAATGGCTGTGTGAGTCCGGTCTAAATGTTTATTCTGCACAAGGTACAGACAAGTCTTGTGGGATCCATGCCTGATTCATTTTAATAAAGGTTAGCTTGTCCACATTGGATGTGGACAAACGGCTCCGCTTGTCTGTGATAACGCCCCCTGCTGTGCTAAACACACGTTCCGACAATACACTGGCTGCAGGGCAGGCCAGCACCTCCAAGGCATAAAGGGCAAGCTCAGGCCATGTGGCCAATTTGGAGACCCAGAAGTTGAATGGGGCAGACCCATCAGGCAGTACGTGTAGGCGTGTGCCCACATACTCTTGCACCATGTTGCTGAAAT
>BLSH010058093.1:108447-124804 GCA_018402905.1 Glandirana rugosa
AACCGGTAGATAAACAAGTGTGGTTGGAACCACCCATGTAAACAAGACCAAAAAGTATATAGTTGGGATTACCATAATCATCAGTAATCCTATTCTCTCGGTATTAACAGCTAACCTATTGGGAACTTAATAACAAAGTTAGTGGGAGTGGTAAGTAATTGGACTTCGTAGCATTTGTGTCAAATACTACGAGTCAATACTTACCTCTCTCAGTGACTGAGACAGGTAAGTCTTTT
This sequence comes from Glandirana rugosa, assembly GCA_018402905.1. NCBI lineage: Eukaryota > Metazoa > Chordata > Amphibia > Anura > Ranidae > Glandirana > Glandirana rugosa. The sequence continues at coordinate 108,684 of BLSH010058093.1, forward strand.
CATTCCTCGGCCATTTAATGTATAAATGGCCGAGGAAGGAGGCGAGAGGTAGGCCTCTCCCCCCCCCCTGACTTCCTCGTGTCTCCCCTGGTCACCTCCTCCCCCCCTCGTGTCTCTTCCTACGTCTCCCCCTGGTCTCTTCCCGTGCCCCCTTGGCCTCCTCCTCCCCCCCTGACCTCCTCGTGTCTCCTCCTGTGTCTTCCCCCTCCTATGTCCCCTTCCCCCTCTGCATCCTTCTCTGTGCTCCCCCCCTCCTCCACTGGTCCCCTCTGTGCTCCTTCAGTCCCCCCCCCCTCTCCGGATGGAGAGCGGAGGAAGGAGCCGGTAAATATGTAATTTACCGGCTCCTTACTTTTCTGAATGGACAGAGTCAGTGACTCTCTCCATTCATAACTGAGCATCATAAACTGTGTTTACGATGCTTCAGGTTAATGAATGGTGAGGGTGATTGAAACAATAATTCAAGGGTTATCCAATCGACAATTATGGCTCTCTTATCCTAATGACTACTAATACCATTAGGGTTGATATATGAAAAACCAGAACAAATGTACCCACCAAGGTTGGTGTGAACAAATAGATGGCCAAATGAGGGACAATCAGTCAGCATCAGTGGATATAAAATATTAGCTTTTAATTGTCAAATGTGATCTGCACATTACAGTCACTATATTAAATAAATATTAGGGTACTTCACATAACAGAGACAACAGACAAGTGACAAGTCATATGACAAACAAATAGAACTTTGTCCAGACATCGGTAATATATATGTGCAGAGTGGCAGTCCTACGAAAATACTGTGTTTACGCCTATTAATAAGACATCAATAAAGGGGCTTCCCTTCTGCACACAGGTCACCGGAGGCTCAAACCTTTGAGGAGGTGGAAATGGGGGAGGGTGGCTAGGGGCTGATAGGAAGAAACTGAACATCCGTTCTAATCCTTGGGGGGTGTTGGTGAAAACTAGAAGCAAGTCAATGTTGGATGGTACAATCCTTCAAGGTACTCTCATATCCCACAGATGGGAGAGTCAAATGCCTTCCACAGCCTCAGATGTTAGCAATATATAATGATGGATACTGTATGTCGGAGAATTACTAGCCAATGCTATTGCCAATGGCAATATGTAGCGCTAAGCTAATGACGTGAGCCATAGTAATGTCCAGTGCTCTGGAGATATGTGAGAGGGGACGCTTCTGGGTCTGTGGGGGGAGCACAGGTTCATCCACCTTATTGTTACCTTGTGGCATTTCTATCCAGTCGATCCAGGCAAAAGGCAGCACCTGGAGTCCCGTACGGCATGCAATGCAGCACCTCTTTCATATAGTCCGGGAGGCTTCAAACCTTACCTCCGGTACCCATCCTCTCTCCTTCAGGCATCTCCGATATTGCCACTTCGCTCCATTAGTTCCACCCACTTCCGGTACCTGGTGGACCGGAGTCACATGACGCTGATGATGTCAACGCATTTCGCAAAAAGTAAATGCTTAGCTTTATCTGGACGTAATAGCGGCTCTAAGCCCGTTCCTTTTAACAGCATGTACGCCGTGGCTAGTCACCGCCTTCTTGGAAGATTTTAAAGGAACATTTTTGCCGATGCCTTTACCTCTGTACTGGACGTCCGAATAGGGCGCACCAATTCTAATACATTTAAGTATTTTGGGGCATAAAGAGAAAGATATTGGTAAATTAGAGGTGAAACTGGCGCTGCTCAATTGAAAAACACAAAACCCAAAAAATAAAAAGCACAAAAAATAATAATTATGCTTGATATAGAATTTCCAGCACGCTGGTATACAATACAAGTAAAGGCTATTGGGGTAAAAGTCCGTGGGGTGGGGCATAAAACCTTTACTTTTACTGTCCTATGGTAGTATATAATGCATGGGGATGGTTTCCTTATAAAGTAAAATAAAAAGATCTCAAGTGTATAAATCCTTGTGTTATAAATATAAATAACATGCATGTAAATCGCAAAGTGAATGGTTAAATATACTTATAAATACATCATATATAAATAAAGCATATGTTTTAAAAGCTACATGGGAAATAATAAATACTGTTGTGCAAATTAAAAACCATAAAGTGCCTAAAAAGCGATTAATGTGCAAAAATATTTCCAAGAGCATAAAGATGTGTCAAACCAGAAAAGAGTGAAGAAAACTAAAGAAAATTGAAAAACAACATGAAACAGTCCTTAAATTGAAGTTGACAATCTCCTGGTGCTATGATTAAGGTGCTGTTAGAAGAAATGTCAAAGTTATCTTCAAACTGTGAAGTGCCAAAAAACAAATTTTCCGCTGTGAGTTATGTGCTTGGTGTTCCACCTCCTGCACTGCAATCGTGGGAGCACTCACCGGAAAGCGCTCCCCACTGAAGGGGTACGCGCTTGGTTGTATTTCCTGGGTCTGTGTGTTCCCTCTTTGGATTGTTGTATAGATATACAGGTAAAAGTAAGATCATCTGACTATTCACCTCCTTCCTTATTTTCTCTACGAGTATACCATGCAAGTAAGAGACAGTATCTTGCGCAATATCATTTAGGTATTTTATTTATAATGGTATAATAAACACTCACGTTTTGGCAAGTAAAATGAAGCAGTCACTTTTCAAAAAGCAAAACGGACATCCGCTGTGTTCGCTGCGGTCCACTGCATATACGACCGGAAGTGATGTGTGACGTTCTGGCCACGCCCTACGCGTTTCGTCATTGGACGTCTACTGGAGCGAAAGAGAAAGATGCTATATCTATGGGAGAAAGAAACGTTTAAGATATCCGCCTTGGATGCTTCTGTACATTTGTGTCACTTGTTATTTGAGTTATACCATAGTTCCAGTTGCATCTGGACTTAGACATTTTGACTACTATGACTGTTTTGCTGTACGTCCAGAGTTTTCTTGTGCTTGTGCATTGAAATCCAATAAAAAAAAAATATTGAAATAAAAAAAAAAAAGAGAAAGATCCTATACCTAAACAAATATATATATATATATATATATATATATATATATATGTAGAGGAAGCCACGGGGTCTGTGGTTAGGAAGAGAATAGGAAGAGAAGTAGAACGAGAACACCTACATAGACAACACACACATAAGCACATATTTACTATCTCTTTTACTGGCTCATAAAGAACACATTGAAGGCCCATCTACAGAGTCAGGAAATAACACATAGGCCAAGCATCAAAATACTACAGACACACTGATTGTTGTTCCCTATCAGTAGACATATCCAGATAACCAAGGAAACCAAAGACTATATAGAAGTTAATACAGAAACGTGTGTATAGATACACCCTACAAGTATACCCCGCAAGTCAGAACCCAGGACTAGACCACAGGATCAAACAATGAAGAGAGAACAATGTAAGGCTACAAGTAGGGAGAATAAGAAATTATGTATAATATAGCGGCAGAGAGAGAGGGAGATAGAGGAGAGGAGAGGGCTACATGATACTTGGTATATTTAGTGCACTGATCCAGCTTGAATAATTGGGTCCTAGAGTTCCAGGAAGACCTCTAAACTTAATTTAACTCTGTGTTCATCCCTAAGGGAATCAGTGATTTTAATCGATAAATACAGAACTTTTCCTTTTGTAATATAATTTGGTTAAAATCACCTCTCCTCGCTGGTAACCTTAATACAAATATCCCCTTCACCTGCATACCCTCCAACTCTCCCCCATGAAATTGAGTGAAATGGTGGGACAGAGATTTTTTCGGACCCTTGGCCTTTATTTTTTTTATTATTATTATTATACAGAATTTATATAGCGCCAACAGTTTGCACAACGCTTTACAATATTAGGGCAGACAGTACAATTACAATAAGATTAAATACAGGAGGAATCAGAGGGCCCTGCTTGTTAGAGCTTACAATCTAGGAGGGAGGGTTAAATGATACGAAAGGGCAATAACTGCGGGGGATGAGCTGATTGAGAAAATAAGGAGTGTAGTTGTTAGGTGGTGGCAGGATAGGCTTCCCTGAAGAGAAAAGTTTTCAGGGATCACCTGAAGGTGGATAGATTTGGGGACAGTCTGACAGATTGGGGTAGGGAGTTCCAGAGGATGGGAGAGGCTCGGGAGACGTCATGGAGGCGAGAATGAGAGGAGGTGATGAGGGAGCTGGAGAGCAGGAGTTCTTGGGAGGAGTGAAGAGGACGGTTTGGTTGGTATTTTGAGACTACGCTGGTGATGTAGCTGGGAGCAGAGTTGTGGATGGCTTTGTAGCTGATTGTTAGTATTTTGAATTTAATTCCTTGGGTGAGTGGTAGCCAATAGAGGGAATGGCAGAGAGGGGTGGCAGACGCTGAACGGTTTGTAAGGTGGATGAGTCTGGCAGGGGCATTCATGATGGACTGGAGGGGGGATAGTCTATTTAAGAGTAGGCCAGTGAGGAGGGAGTTGCAGTAGTCGAGGCGAGAGATGACCAGGGAGTGAATCAGGATCTTTGTGGTTTCATTGGTTAGGAAGGGACGCATTTTAGAGATGTTGCGTAGATTGAGGCGGCAAGCTTTAGAAAGGGATTTGATGTGGGGCCAAAAGGAGAGTTCAGAATCCAGGATAACACCAAGCACCCTAACATGTGGGGATGGGTGGATGGTTTTGCCATTGCTCTTGACAGAGAAGTCGGGGGAAACGGCACGTGGGGGAGGAAATATTATGAGTTTAGTTTTAGACAAGTTGAGTTTGAGGAAGTGGTGTGACATCCAGGCAGATATGTCTGTCAATAAGTTAGTGATACCTGAGGAGACTGATGGAGTGAGTTGGGGGGTGGAGAGGTAGATTTGGGTATCGTCAGCGTAAAAATTATATTGAAAGCCGTGGGAGGCTATCAGCCGGCCCAGGGAAGAGGTGTATATTGAAAATAAGAGCGGTCCAAGAACAGAACCTTGGGGGACTCCAACAGAGAAAGGAAGAGGAGAGGAGGAAGAATTGTACATATAAAAAAACAGAGATTAAGGCGCCTACACACTCTGCTCAGCGCTTTAGGATGCAAAGTTCATATGTTTAAATCAGCTGCTGCTAAAAATGTATACAAATCATGGCATGCGCGGAGGCGGAAGATGGCGGACGCACACTAGACAAGCTCCAACACACCGCTGCTATTAACAGCTCCCCTTCAGCGATCATAGCTTCTAACAGCCATGGGAGCACGACCGTAGGCCTCAGCTTCTCAAGGTGATACGTATGGGCAAAATCAGGCAGCAAAAAGATTGTTACAAGCCTCTCCAAGCACCGCGGCCTAAATACATGGACAAATTTGACCCGCCCTGGATCCCCGGCCTCAAGTAGCGCCGCAACCCAGCAGCACGGCATGTCCGGCGCAGAGGGTCCGAGGACAGAGGTAATCCAGCCTACTTCAGGCACAGATTCTAATAGCCTTACTGCTGATATTCTAGATCATAAACTGCACACCCTCTTGCTGAACATTACCAGTACCATTTCTAAAGAAGTTGGTAAACTAGCTCAAGAACTGAGGGGGAAAATTTCTTGTGTAGAGGAAAGGGCAGACCATATTGAAAACAAAATGGACGAATTAATACAATATGTCCAAGTCCTGGAGGAGGATAACCATACCCTGAAACAACAAGTCACCTCTCTCCAATCACAGCAAGAGGACTTGGAAAACCGGGAAAGTAGACAGAACCTCAGGATTAGAGGGGTCCCAGAGACAGTGCTGGATACACAGATAAGAGAATACTTGTTGGGTCTTTTCGTAACCCTGGCTCCCACTATTCCTGATATTGACTGGCGTTTGGACCGAGCACACCATTCATTGGCCCCTAAACCACCTGAAGGAGCTAGACCCCGTGACATAGTGGTAAAACTTCATTACTATGAAAGTAAGGAATCTTTGATGAATGCCACTTGTAATAAGTCTAACATCACCTACAAAGGGGAAAAGCTACCGATCTACAGTGATCTATCTCCTATTACACTTGCCAGACGGCGTTCTCTTCGTCCTATTACACTTCACTTGCAAAAACACTGAGTTATATATCGCTGGGGCTTTCCTTTTAAGCTGTTATCAAAGACGGAGCGCAATACCATCTATGTGACCGCACTGAAGGTGAAGCCTTCATTTCCAGATTGGGTTTGCCACCATTACCTGAAGAAGCCATGCTGGCCCCTATCCCGAACCCCAGACCGACTACCACTCCAAACAAGATGTGGACCCCAGTGAGAACAAAAGTGAAAAGACAAAACTCCACTCCCCAATGCACCCCAAGACCCCATCTCTACGCTGACACCTGAGAGCACCCCCCACAGGTTGTCCTGCCGTAAGTGAGGATCTGTTCCCTCTTGGAAAGTTTGTACGCCCACTTCTATTACCATCCTATGATGGTCCTTTCCAATCCCCATATGGAAAGACTTTATTGTTAATCTTGCAAAAGACACCTTTTGTTCTGAGGAATACAGAAGATTTGGTGGTGGTCGTTGGACCGTCGTCTTGGTTCCACGTATGTCACCCTATCATATCCGTGGTTTTAACTATGGGTCCCTGGGTTCACCCAGGTGTAAGGTTATGTTAAGATTTAAACTGTTTTGGACTGTTCGATTTGTTTTCGGTCCAACCTGGACCAGAAGGCCTATTTTAGGCCTAAGGTTTGCCCGGAGGAGAGCTCTGTGGGGTCCACTTTGGGGTACCTGGTGGGCAGTAGGTTTCCTCCTGGCACATCCACTCTCAGTCGATGATTGAGTTTAAGGCTTTCAGCCTGCGGACATTATATGTTTATGTTGATTACTACAGATGTCTCTACGAATATTTTCTTGCAATGTTAAGGGATTGAATTCGGTAAGGAAGAGGTGGTTGGCCCTGAGGGAGTTCCGTCAATCCCAGGCGGAGGTAATATTTATACAAGAGACCCATTTTAAAAAAGGGGGCTCGCTGAAATTCGCCAGCAAATACTTCCCCTTAACATATACTGCATCGGACCCCTCAGGAAGAGCTGGGGTGGCAATACTAATTAAGCGAAGCTCGAATATCAAGGTGCAATCCTTGATCATAGACAAAATGGGCAGATACATAGCTCTTCACTGCTCCTACAACCAGATGCAGTTAACGCTAATAAACATATATGCCCCAAATACTGGTCAGCTAGGCCTCCTTCGCAACAATATTTCTCCTCTGTTAGACTTCTCCCACCCGCTGAGGGTGGTGAGAGGAGACTTCAATCTTGTAATGTCATCGGCCAGGGACAGGAAATCCCTTCGGGGCCACCAACCAACTTAGCGATCTGTTACTCAATCCTCTTCCTTCCGCCGGTGGGCAAGAGAACACAACCTGTTAGGCTCCTGGAGAGTAAGACACTCCACAGGAAAACAGTTCTCTTTTTTTTCAACTGTCCATCACACCTTCTCTAGGCTGGACTATTTCCTGGTCTCCTGCCTGCTGGGCCAAATGATGGGAGAGTCGGAAATAGTGTCTAACTCTTGGTCAGGCCACTCAGCTATTGCTATAGATTTTAAGCTAAACAACTCACTACCTAGGGGGGGTCAATGGCGACTAAATGACAATCTCCTAAAGCACACAGAAATCAAAACAACCATAATACAATCCCTAGACAAATTTTTTAAGATGAACGAGGGCTCAGTATCACAGATTTCCACACTATGGGAAGCTCACAAAGCTGTTATTAGAGGGCAGTTTATAGCAATAAGTTCAAAAATTAAACGCGATGCAAACACACAGAGACAATCCCTACTCCAACAATTGCAACTAGCTGAGGCTAACCTTATAAAATGCTCCTCGTTGAGAAACCTTAGGGAGGTGATACGGCTGAGAGACAGTCTTAAATCCCTCGACACAGAACATATGTCAAAAAATTTTAAATGGATGAAACAAAAATTCTACCAATTCGCAAATAAACCACATAGAATGTTGACACGGAGACTAGGCTCGAGAACGGGGAGTATCTCCCCTGATTTTGTTTATCAATCAGATGGCACCCCTACCTACTGTCCCAGAGGCATAGCATCCGCATTTGGCAAATTCTATAGTAAACTTTATAATTGTTTAACCCCTGTCCAACACCCATCATTTGACAGAGCAAAATTTGGAGAATTTGTGCAGAACATCCACCTCCCTAGTCTGACCATGTCAGATAGACAGTCCTTAAAGGATCCAATAACATTTGAAGAATTAGAAGAGGTAGTTAAAGCTCTCCCCTCACACAAATCGCCGGGACCAGACGGCTTTACATATTCATACTTTAAACAACTTTTGCCCCAACTCGCCCCCTTCCTTTTGAAACTATACTCCTCCCTAATGAAAGGGGAAGTCCCACACCCGCATTTTCAACATACTTTTATAACAATGATACTAAAGGAGGGGAAAGATCCGGCCTCGCCATCCAGTTATATGCCTATAGCCTTACTCAACTCTGATTATAAGATATTTACAAAAATCCTGGCCAACCGCTTAGCAAATATCATCCCAAAACTGATACATAAAGACCAAGTAGGTTTTGTTCAGGCACGCCAAGCAGGAGACAATACGAGGAGGACAATAGATCTGATTGATGTCATAAATTATAGTCAAACTCCTGCCCTCTTATTGAGCCTTGATGCCCAAAGGCATTTGACAGGCTAAGCTGGCCTTACATGCTGGAGATTTTACAATATATAGGCATAAGAGGACCATTTTACAAAGCCATAACTGCATTATACTCATCTCCTACAGCTCAGGTGAAAATGCCCAACTCCATGTCGGAAGCTATCCAAATGCAAAATGGTACGAGACAGGGCTATCCCCTATCCCCTCTCCTTTTTATTATCTGCTTAGAACCCCTGGCGGCAGCCATAAGAGCACACCCAGATATCAAGGGGGTGGAGGTTGGAAGGAGAGAGTTCAAACTCTCGCTATTCGCAGACGATATATTATTGACATTGACAAACCCTCATATTACTCTACCGGTCTTACATAATCTCCTACGAACTTTTAGTGACTTATCTGGTTACAAGATCAATACGTCTAAAACAGAAGCCCTGCCACTACAGGCCAACTGATATCCTCTTTATATAAGCTTCTGATAGCCAATGCCACTTCAGATGAGCTGAATCATGCCTATATGGGTAAATGGGTAAAAACCTTAGATAGACATATTTCGCCAACTATGTGGCAGTCTATATGGGACAACGCTTCAAAAACATCTAGATGTGTAATCTATAAGGAAAACATTTATAAAATATTAATGTTTTGGTATAGGACACCAACCACCCTTCATGCCATGAATGCAGATATACCAGACCTATGTTGGAGATGCCGGTCTAACCGGGGCTCTCTATATCATATCTTCTGGGAATGTCCAGAAATTATCAAGTTCTGGGTCGAAGTCCGGGAGGTGCTAGTTCACATTCTTGACATGGACGTGCTGCTAGATCCACTCCATTTCCTCCTAGGTCTTCCCATCAAAGGGATTTCTAAACTATCTAAAGTCTTGATCAGACACATATTAACAGCAGCTAGACGCCTAATTCCTAAGCAGTGGAAATCCACAATCACTCCTACTCATGATCATCTTGTAGCTAGTATTAAAGAGGTTAGAGCTATGGAATATTTAACGTCACTGAATGAAGATACCCTGATGCAATTTAACAAATGCTGGGATGCTTGGGATCGTTCTAGGTATGGTTTCCAAAACACCCAGGTTCCTCTGCCTTCCACTTCTCCCTCTTTAAACCCAGCATAAACGGTGGAAGACACTTCTACTTATTAGTTACTCTGCAGGCTGATATGTTCTGTATTTGGTTAATTTCTCTCTTTATCTACTCAACGTCATACTGTATGCAGACTCACCAGTTTGGTCTACATGTGTTTCCTGTTTTTGGTAATTTTCTGCTAATTTAGATGTACCACATCTGGGGTAGGTCCTCTATGTAGCGTTGATATGTGTTTACCCTAAAGCCAGCCCAGAGGACCCCCCATGTGCAATTTACTTACAAGACTAAGAAGAGATGTCCGCTGGACACTAGGTACCTCCATTAGGCGTCTACCAACATACCCTTTCACCAGTGGGTGAGAAATGTTAATTGCCAATGATTATATCTAATATCTTTTTGATGTAACCAACTGTAAGAGATTTTGCTTTATGATAATTTACCACTTGTATAACTTGTACATGTTTTTTTTTTTTAATAAAAAATTGAATTAAAAAAAAAAAAAATGTATACAAATCATAAAGTTCTCCAAATACACACAAGGTCTCAGTATTTTTAGCAGCGCTTTAAATTCACACTCAAAGTCCTAGTGTGTATCAAATGATAACAGTTCATGCAGGGTTAAGGTATAAGGGATTGCTTGAGAAATTTCAAATGTGTACCATCCACCAACACACGGCACCACGTGGGATAAGGTCCCCTCAGGGTATGCGCTTACCATAAAGCGGTTAATACAACACCTTTAAACACTCATTAGTGGTGTTATCCTTATTCCAGTGCTGGCTCACCAGTGCTCCGGATAATGGAGGGCAAAAAAGAAAAGCCTCACATAGTGTGATTCTGTAAAATGTATTAAATCCCCAATACCCCCCTTTTCCGAAACCTACTCACATTTGGCAAATATAAAGACAGCAGTTGAAATTAAAATGTCGGTATATTACCGTAGTTACGGACGTCTGGAGAGCAGGGGTTTACCTGAATGGACATCCCAACACACCTCCTTCCGTCACTTCCTACTTGGTGACCCACACACGTCACTTCCGGTACGCCACTAGGTCACACACTGACGCGTTTCGTCATCACGACTTCGACTACCCAAATTTGTCCTTCCTGGTCATACTTATTCTCACAATGTCTCTTTTGATTTTAAGTAGATCTCTTCTGTCCGTTCCTCCCACTCTTCTTTTTGCTTTCCTTAATTGGCTATGAGTGTAGCCTCTCTCTCGGAAACCTCCCATAGAGGTCTTTGCTTTCTATTATATAGTCCTCTCTTTTGGTACAGTTGCGTTTTAAGGAAAGGAACTGACCTACTGGAATCCCATCTTTAAGCCACTTCGGATGGTGGCTATCCGCCTGCATTTGTGGTTTAGCTGAGGTATCCTTTCTATATGTTCATGTAGGCAGGGACTCCCCCTCAATCGAGATCCATGAATTCAAAAAAGAGATTTTTTTACTTCCGAAAGCATATGTCAAACGTATGTTTCTCTCATTGTTGTTAAGACTGTCTATGAATTCATGTAGCCTGTTGAGGTCACCTCTCCATAGTAATAGTATGTCATGGATGTACCTTAACCAAGTATGTACGTGGTCAGCCTACATCTGCATTGTGTATACGTCCTTTTCCTCCCACAGTCCCAAATGCAAACATGCATAGGCCGGGGCCCAGGAGGCCCCCATGGATGTGCCTCTCGTCTGTCGATAAGATTTTGTAAGGAACTGAAATCAGTTATTTTTCAGTGCAAATTCCAGGAGCTCCAATATGAACTCATTCTGGGGTCCACAAACTGGATAGTGCTGATGTACAGGTGCTGGTCATATAATTAGGATATCATCAAAAAGTTGATTTATTTCACTAATTCCATTCAAAAAGTGAAACTTGTATATTATATTCAAATGTTTTTTTCTTTTAATTTTGATGATTATAACTGACGAATAAGGAAAATCCCAAATTCAGTATCTCATAAAATTAGAATATTGTGAAAAGGTTCAATATTGAAGACATCTGGTGCCACACTCTGATCAGCTAATTAACTCAGAACACCTGCAAAGGCCTTTAAATGGTCTCTCAGTCTAGTTCTGTAGGCTACACAATCATGGAGAAGACTGCTGACTTGACAGTTGTCCAACAGACGACCATTGTCACTTGCACAAGGAGGACACAAAAGGTCATTGCAAAAGAGGCTGGCTGTTCACAGAGCTCTGTGTCCAAGCACATTAATAGAGAGTCGAAGGGTAGGAAAAGATGTGGTAGAAAAAAGTGTACAAGCAATAGGGATAACCGCACCCTGGAGAGGATTGTGAAACAAAACCCATTCAAAAATGTGTGGGAGATTCACAAAGAGTGGACTGCAGCTGGAGTTAGTGCTTCAAGAACCACTACGCATAGACGTATGCATGACATGGGTTTCAGCTGTCCCATTGCTTGTGTCAAGCCACTCTTGAACAACAGGCAGCATCAGAAGTGTCTCGCCTGGGCTAAAGACAAAAAGGAATGGACTGCTGCTGAGTGGTCCAAAGTTATGTTCTCTGATGAAAGTCAATTTTGCATTTCCTTTGGAAATCAGGGTCCCAGAGTCTGGAGGAAGAGAGGAGAGGAACACAATCCATGTTGCTTGAGGTCCAGTGTAAAGTTTCCACAGTCAGTGATGGTTTGGGGTGCCATGTCATCTGCTGGTGTTGGTCTACTGTGTTTTCTGAGGTCCAAGGTCAACGCAGCTGTATACCAGCACGTTTTAGAGCACTTCATTCTTCCTGTTGCTGACCAACTTTATGGAGATGCAGATTTAATTTTCCAACACAACTTGGCACCTGCACACAGTGCCAAAGCCACCAGTACCTGGTTTAAGGACCATGGTTTCCCTGTTCTTAATTGGCCAGCAAACTCGCCTGACCTTAACCCCATAGAAAATCTATGGGGTATTGTGAAGAGGAAGATGCGATATGCCAGAACCAACATTGCAGAAGAGCTGAAGGCCACTATCAGAGCAACCCGGGCTCTCATAACACCTGAGCAGTGCCACAGACTGATTGATTCCATGCCACGCCGCATTGCTGCAGTAATTCAGGCAAAAGGAGCCCCTAGTAAGTATTGAGTGCTGTACTTGTTCATACTTTTCATGTTCATACTTTTCAGTTGGCCAAGATTTCTAAAAATCCTTTCTTTGTATTGGTCTTAAGTAATATTCTAATTTTCTGAGATACTGAATTTGGGATTTTCCTTAGTTGTCAGTTATAATCATCAAAATTAAAAGAAATAAACATTTGAAATATATCAATCTGTGTGTAATGAATGAATATAATATAATTCGCTTTTTAAATGGAATTAGTGAAATAAATCAACTTTTTGATGATATTCTAATTATATGACCAGCACCTGTAAATATTCCCTCCACCGCCCCTAGCCCACATCCATGGGGTATGGACTCCACATCCACACTGACCAAACACATCTCTTCTTCAACCCTGATGTCCTCAATTTTCACTAAGACATCCCTGGTGTCCTGGACATAAGATCTTAGGCTTGTTACCATGTCCTTGAGTAATGCGTCAGATACATAAATATCCTATCCAAGGGGCCTTTTATAGCTTACACTATCAGGCGTCCCGGCGGATTTACCAAGCTTTTATGGACTTTGGGAACTATGTAAAATATTGGAACGTTATATTCATTTACCGCTATGTATAAGCGGGCATTTTTAATTTCGGGAAATGGGTCACGATCTAGTGGTGTGTACGTGTCTCTGTCCTCCAGGAGTCGTTTAACCTCCCCTTCGTACATTTTTTCTTCCATTAGGACTTCGTTACTGCCCTTGTCGCTCTTTTTATCACTATGTGATTAGCTTTTTGTAATTAATTAATAGCTTATCCTGGTCACTCCCCTCCACTCTATCTTACCTACATCCCTCTTCACCGATTGCAGAAATACAGTTAGCCGTTTATTTTTGGTGAATAGTGGCATTTTTGTGGATCGAATTGTCAATTCCACCTTCCGTTTTGAGATGATATCACCCCTCTCAATCCTCCTCCAATAGAGAGTCAAGGATCTCCAGAGCTTCTTGTTCATCTTTGCCTATTGTCGGTCCATCAGCGGTTGTAATGTCCCTCCGAGTATACAATAAACGTAAATAAACTTTATGTAAAAAAAGCGTGACGTCTTTATAGACTGTAAACTCATCCATATTACTAATTGGGGAGAAAGTCATCACCCTCTGTTGTAATTGGATATGTTTTGGGGATAGGGGGAATTGGGATAGATTGATAACCTTCATGTCTTTTTCAGTGGGTCTGGATGTGTCAGGTTCCTCTAATTCTGACTTTTTTGACTCTGTGTCCTCGTCCCTTCCTTGGTACCTCCCTGTGGTGTGTCCTTTTGTCTCTGTTTGTTTTGGGTCTTTTTGGCCGTTATGTTTTTGTGATGTTGTGAGGATGGGTGGGTGCCTACATTTTCCTCTCCCTTCTTCCCTGTCTCTAAAAAAGTAACCGCCTTTGTTCTTTCTATGTCGCTTGGGGAATTCTCACCACCCGATCGTGAGACCGATCTAGGACCACGTCTTCTAGATCTGCTCCTCCCACGTCGGATGGGGAGATCAAATATTTCCCCCTTCTACCAATCATTGAGATCCCTTCTGAATTTCGACTGCTTGGTTACTTTTAGATTGTGTTGTGTCTTCTCTATTTCCTTCTTAAGGAGATCATTCTGTTTTTGGAATTTTTCTTTGTCTTTAAATGGGTCTAGGCCTTGTGAGCTTTCTGCTATTAGTGCTGTCAACTTGGTCAACTGCTCTTTTTCTTCCTCCACAATAAGTCCCGTTACTGCAAGGCCATAATCTATACAGAGTATAGTGTGCAGATGTTCTGTCGGGACTACTTTGTCCCGTAGGCCCCGCAGTATGATGTTATGTTGGATATACATCTCCAAAAAGGAAACGTCCCATTTTCTATATAAATGTTTGGTTAATAATTTTTTGTGTTCTTTGAACTTACTTCGTACCTCTTCCTCCACACTCAAGTCAATAACTGGATCCATTTGAAAGACTCCACGTATTTCCTGGTCTAGTTCATCCCCTAACACAAAGGCCATATCACAATGAAAAAGGCCTTATCTTTGTACAGAAAACAGTAAAGAGTTGGTGGACGGGCTAGTATGAGTTCTAAAACAAGGATACACCCAAGAATGGACCATTAAGATATACAAGGTGCAATTATAACTGAAACTATAATTCAAGGGTTATCCAATCGACAATTATGGCTCTCTTATCCCAATTACCATTAAGGTTGATGCCTCTGACCAATAACAAGCATATGAAAAACCACAACAAATGTACCTACCAAGGTTGGTGAGAGCAAACAGATGGCCAAATGAGGGACAATCAGTCAGCATCAGTGGATATAAAATATTAGCTTTTAATTGTCATGATCTGCACATTACAGTCACTATATTAAATAAACTAGCCCGAACACTCAATGCAATTGGTCACATGACCCTTGCATGCCCTACACCATTAGGGTACTGCACATAACAGAGGCAACAGACAAGTGACAAGTCACATGACAAACAAATAGAACTTTGTCCAGACAGCGGTAATGTATATGTGCAGAGTAGCAGTCCTATGAAAATACAGTGTTTATGCCTATTAATAAGATATCAATAAAGGGGCTGCCCTTCTGCACATAGGGCTCAAGCCTTTGTGGAGGTGGAAATGGGGGAGGGAGTGTAGGGGCTGCTAGGAAGGAGCTGAATGTCCGTTCTAGTGCTTGGGGGGTGTTGGTGAAAACTAGAAGCAAGTCAATGTTCGATGGTACAATCCTTCAAGGTACTCTCATATCCCACCAATGGGAGACTTAAATGCCTTCCACAGCCTCATAATTAATGGGGAGGAGCCTCTGTCTCCTCTTCATTCATCTTTAGTACAGCTGAGGCTGCTGAGAAAGGGACTGGCGAATCTATATCCTCAGTCCCTTCTCTGTCTCAAAGGGGAGATGTCAGGGGGTCTGTGTAGGTTCCCGACATCTCATCAAAGCCCCCCCCCCCCCAACAGGGCTGAATAAAAAATAAAAATCAAAAAAAGAAACATTGTAATAAATAAATATTTAAAAGTGAAATTGTAAAAATAAAATGAAAATTAAAAACTACTGACAGTCCACACTTCATTAGTGCCACCTATCAATGCCCATCAGTGCTGCATATTAGTGCCACTGTCACATGACATTAAAATAAAAGTATCGGTACTCGGTATCGGCGAGTACTTGAAAAATAATATCGGTACTTGTACCCGGTCTTCAAAAAGTGGTATCGGGACAACCCTAGTTACAATGGTTTTAGAGTGATTTAAGTGTTTTAAGAAACAATGGTATATTGCCCACGCAGAACATAGCTCTATTTACAGCTAGGTAAACAATTCATTAACAAACATTAAAATCAAAGGATATTGCTTTGCATATGAAAAAACTA
>BLSH010058093.1:150892-168957 GCA_018402905.1 Glandirana rugosa
CCGGGTGTTTCGGAAATAGTCTCCACAGAATTAAGTCGTTTGACGGTCTCGATTGTTTTCCTCCTGCGTCGAATATCTGCTGTAGTGTTTTTTCTATCGCGTTGATCTGGAGGTCTTATTTAGCGTGGGGAGAGGGGTTGAGTTAGAGGTTGAGGACTGATTTGCAGTTCTCGACTCTGTTTAAGAGGATCTTTATGTACTTTTTCGTATAGCGTTCGATTTCCGATGGAGCATACACAGGAGATTATTTCGTCCCTTCTTATACCGTTCAGAATAGTCTCCTGTCTTTCGATTTGTAGTATATGATTTATTAGTTTTTTTTTTGTGAAGGGGTGTATTATGTGTGGTATATGATGTTTAGCTTTCTGTCCTCTGATAAGACTTGCCATATTCTTCCCTGCTTTATTAGAGGACACATACGAGGTAGCCTTTAGCTTGCGATATGCTTTTTCATGTATTTCTAGGAGAATTTGTCTCAGCTCTTGACGTTTAGTCAGGAGTTGGAGATTGAGTTGGGGAGAGGGGTGCGATTTATTCTGGAGGTCTAGTTGCGCTATCTTTTTTGTGATGTCGTCTATAAGCTGCGTCCTCCTTTTGTTAGCTCTGGCAGTTTGCTGAATTAAGACACCTCTGATAAAGGCTTTGTGGGCCAGCCATAATGTAAAAGGGTCAGAGACCGAATCTATATTCATCTCAAAATATTCCCTAAGCTGATCAGCAATGTGGTCAGAATAAGGAGGGTTTTGCACGACGTGTGAATTTGCCCTCCACAGTCTATGCGGGTTCAAAGACAGGGATAGCTGTATTTTGATCCTTACAGGTGCGTGGTCAGACCACGTGATTGTATCTATGTCAGCCGTTTGGATCCTTTGTAGGGACCATTTATCTACTAAAAAATAGTCTATCCTAGAGTAGGAATTGTGCGGGTGTGAGTGGAACGTATAGTCCCGCTCTGAGGTGTGGAGGCATCTCCACACGTCGTGCAAGTCATGACATCTCATAAACCGTAACATTGGTGAGACCAATCTAGAGGGAGTATGTGTAGAGTCCATAGAGTAATCAGGAGCTATATTAAAGTCACCACATATTAGTAATGCTCCTTTTTTGACTTTGTTCACTGCTTTCATTAAGCGGTTTAAAAATCTGATTTGACAAGTGTTGGGAGCATATAGACAAACTATTGTGCATAGGAATGAGTTCACTGTGCCAGTCAAAATCAAGTATCTGCCCATTGGGTCAGGTACCTGGTCTTGAAGGTCCAAGGCGGTAGTCTTGTGGAATGCTATCATCACTCCTTTTTTTTTGGCGTCCCGATTGGATGCCCAAAAAATGGTAGGGTAGTTTGGGTTTCGGCAAAGGTGCGTGTCCTTGTCATGTCACTGCGGGAGTGCGTTGCAGTTCTCCAGAGAGACCTCCTCTTGGCAGGGTGGTTTAGTCCCTTTACATTAATAGTGAGAATGTTAAGTGCCATGAGTGGTGGTGTAGGGCTTGCTTAAGTGACTTACATTTGTTATTAGAAGACGAGTAGACATCATCAGATGATTAATTGCGTCTTGCTCTGTGGTGGTCGTGAAGGTCTTCAGCTTGAGGTGAGTGAGTCTTGCTTGGTGTAGAGCAAGGGAGGTCTTCTTGATTACATGCGGGTATGAAGATGATCCAAGGGGGATGGAAAAGGAGAAGGGGAGGAAACTAAAAGAAACACAAACGGAGTTCAACATAGAAAAAACAGTGCAGCTTTGCATGTGTATTAAGGCTGCAAACAAATTGTTTGGGGGGAAACAGTTCAGCAACTGAGGAAGCATATTTTGGGAGGTGTCCAGAGGGTTATGTGATTCCACAGTTTTGCGTTGGCAGGGTTGTTTATCTGGTTCTGTTCTTGGTTCTATTGCCCGGGTTGGAAGAGTTCCATTGAGGGGGTGTACGCTTAGGTTTAGACCTGAGGTCTTGGGGTGCTGGCACCTCCGGGATGATTCCCCAAGATTTGAGTAGAGAGATACCTTTCTCTAGCGAGGAGACTGCGTGGGTCTCTCCATTGTGCTCAATATTCAGCATGGATGGGTGTTTCCACTTGTAGCGGATGGTGTTATTCCGGAGTGCTTTGGTAATTGTGTTAAGTTGCCTACGACGGTCTAGGGTGTACTTAGACAGGTCAGCAAAAATTTGTATGTTTCCATAAGGATCGGGAAGTTTCCCGATTGTACGGGCTTTTTGAATGATGTGTTCCTTCGTGGGGTAAAAGTGTACCCTTAGTAGAACATCTCTTGGCACATCCGCAGATAGGAATGAGGGTTTTGGGAGCCTATGTATTCTGTCAATGGTTAGTTGGATTGGGGAAAGCCCCGGTACAAGGGATGAGAATAATTCTTCCGCATATTTGGACAGTTCATTTTGGGGTATATTTTCAGGGATCCCCCTTAGCTTAATATTATTACGTCTCGAGCGGTCCTCGAGATCCGCTAATTTGGCTCTTATCCAGTTTCTATCCTCCTCCCCTTCATCTTGCTGGTCAATAATGTCATTTACAGTGGTTGCTATATCAGATATGGCTTGTTCCACTTGGTTAACTCTATCACCAATCTGGGACAATTCCTTAGTGAAACTGTGTGCAATAGCATAGAATTCTGTATGAAGGGATTTGTGCAGTGTAAGAAGCATGTCCTTCATCTGTGTGTCAAGAACAGGCTGATTCATAGTTGGAATGTTTGCTATGGGGGAAGAGATAGCATCAGGGTTCAGGGGTAATGGTGTTGTATCACTCACCCCATGTAGTGGCTCCTCCGTGTCCAGTCTCATTCTAGTTTTTGCAGGGCTCGAGCAGGGAGGGCTGGCAGGCAGGGGGACAGCTTGAGGGAGCGATGCTTCCATGATGTCGCTCTCGTCTTGCAGCTCCGAGTATTGAGTGGAGCGTGCAGCGTGTCCCTGCCAGCCGGCGCCATCTTGGCGGCCTTCATGCCGGAAAAAATAAGCCGTGAGTTTCTTGGGTTTGCAGTCTCCCTGCCTCTTGCGCGACATGTCTCTGATGTCTCTGGGGTCTCCGGAGTCGGGAACAGTAAATGTGTAGTTTCTGTGGATCGTATCTGCGCTGGGAATTGTCGCTGCAGTGTCTCTGGAACCGGGAGCACTCAGCTCATGCAGCCATCAGCTTCGCGCGCCAGCCACGCCCCGCTTCCAACTTTTTAACAACCATTTTCCATTCCAGCATAACTGTCCTCCTCTGTGCAAAGATCAGTCAATAAAGACAAGGCTTGGTGTAGAAGAACTCAAGCAGCCTGCAGAGAGCCCTGGCCTCAACTCTATTAAACACCTTTGGGATAAACTAGAATGTGTGAGCCAAGTCTTCTCATCCAACATTATCACCTAACTTCACAAATGCTCTTTTGGCTATATTGGCACAAATTCCCAAAAACGCACTCCAAATTATGTAGAAATTTTGTAGAAAACCTTCCAAAAAACAGCAGAGAATGACAAATCCATGCCATCAGGTGAGTCTGCAATCAGTCCTCTAAAATGAGCCTAGGAAATGCTTGCCTGCTCATATCTCAACAATAGAGCAGTAAGGGCCGGTTCACACTTACGCGGCGCGACTTCGCGGCCCGTTCACATCTAGGCGAATTGTCAGGCAACTATCGCCTGACAATTTGCCTCAATGCTGTGCAATGGAACCGTTCTAATAGGAGCGAATTGCTTCGCTCTGCCTTAGAAAAATGGTTCCTGCACTATTTTCAGGGCGATCTCAGCGAGGCTTACATTGACTTTTATGATAGAAGTCTCCTCACAAGCCGCGTTGAGATTGCCTCAAGCGCCCTGGCAAGTCGCGCCGCGTAAGTGTGAACCGGCCCTAAAGGAAGCTTTCCCTTCCCAAGGCCACTCAAATGAGCTAAGAGACTAATGCCTCGTACACACGGGACGACGATCGTACGTACGATCGTCTCAAATCGTATGTTGGATAATGTAACTTGCATACTGACTGCACTACACGATCGTACGATCACAGAAAGAACGTTCAGGTGCATCTAATTAGCATCCGTCCGTTCCTGACTTCGGAGCATGCGCGTTTTGCACAATACAACTTGTTGTACCAACTGCTCTGTACACACGATACAACGGTTGTATGACCGCTTGTTGGTACGACCAAGTTTTCAAGTCTGCTCATACAACTACCCTTGTACGACCGTCGTATGTCGGCTGTTCTAATCGTTCATACGAACGATCGATATAGCATACAACGATCGTTCATACGACCTGTTGTATACGATCGTCCTCCCGTGCGTACGAGGCTTTAGTCGGCCATATGTGGATCAAATTTAGCAGGGACAAACTTAATTTCAATCAATGTCTGGGCTAGCTTGTTGTATGTACAACCAGCCTGTCAAGTTCCATAACGATCAGTGCTGCCAGCTGTAGTTGTCAACAATCATCATTTTATTCTGTTGGTAGGGACCACAATACCAGTAAGGATTCCTCCATCCACCTCAAATGTGGGGTTGGGGGAATCGGTTTATTTTATTTTTGTTCAACCTGCTGGTTGAATGTAAAAAATATGGCCAGCCATAGAAATAGAGACAGACACATTACTTGTGTAGCACTGCCTTGGTCTTCACTGAGACTGGAAATCTGATTCCTTTACCCTCCAAATAAAAAAAAGGAAATTAATTTCACTCGCAAAGGTGTCATTTCAAATCATTTCAATTAACAGCCTATGTGATCCATTAGGATTTGCAACCACTGTCACAATCCAAAGTAAAACACTACTTATGAACTTATGGTAACTTATGAAACATTTAGTGGGATACACCAGTGCCCTTTGAAAAAAAGGGACTTCTGTGTAGAGTGGTGAAATTCTATATGTAGAAAAAGCTAGGTTGTAGGCTAATGATTGATACCTCATCCAGATTAAACTTGTGAAAACTTAGAAGAACATATTGGTGGACTGTAACGGTATCAGAAAGGACGGCAACATTCAGATGTAAGTATAAAATCTGACATTTTATTACAATTAATTAAAAAAAATGTATAACAATACTCTTAAAACGTAGAGCCAATAATTGAACTCAATAGCTCTACGTTTTAAGAGTATTGTTATACCGTACATGTACATCCTTTCTAAAATCGTTACAGTCCGCTGGTGAAATTCTGTAACAGCTTTATCTGATATTCCTGCCGTACACGTGTATATTACTGAACATTCATATGAAGTAGGTTAGTGGAATGACCATTTACTCAGTATGCTAGCATAAAGGTGCAGGTGCCTTTAACTCCATTTTCCACAAATGGGTTTCTGCATATGCCCAGGTAAGATACATTACCCAGCTTTTAACCTTCAGCAGCCCAGAGAGGCCACATTTGGTGATCAGAGGTAGCTTGCCAAGTGATCTGCAGCCAGGTGTGTGGCCCTCTACTGTCAGAACCGTTGTGCAGCCAGGCAGGTTCCTAATAGCATGCAGCTTCTCCAGAAGACCCAGTTATTATAGCGCATTATAGAGGTTATGCTATTCAGCCATGTTACAGTGATTGAGCCACAGAGAATCTATTTTGTATTATTGGGCAGTATATGCATGCTTTTAGTCATCCTGAACCTGTTTTGCATTAGTGCTTTAACTTGGCCAACTGTTTAGTAAACTTCAATTTACAAAATTCTCCTTCTGGTCATTTGGTCAATTACCTATTCTGTTAAAGTATAAAGCCACAAACTCTGTATATTTTCTAATGCTTCTGTTCAAACAATTTGACAGTTTCCTCCTGACATATAATAGTGTATTTTTTTTCCTTCTTCTTTGAGGTCTTGAGGACACATCTTATTTTAGTTTTTGATTAAAATAATAGCTTCTGTTGCCTTCTTAAAACTGTGGAGGCACAGTGTCATATAAGATTTGTTATGGACAAAGCAAAACTGGATCCACACCCTGAGCACACTATACTCAGACTGGAACTCTGTTGCGTAGTATTAAGCCTGGTACACACTATTGTTTTTTTTTTTTTTTTGTTCAACCCAGAGGCCTGAATAAAAAAAAAAATGAGGAGCTCGCTGTACTAACTATCCGATGTTAGTACAGCGATCTTCCTGCTGAGCTACTGTGTTCTGAAAGGGGGACTGCCCCCAAACCTGAACACACCGGTCAGCTCTCACAGCCATTGGCTGACAGTGCTGATTGGATGCTGGTTTTCCAGCATGCCTGTTCATCAAATGCATTCTGTTCATCCAGCTTCTGTTGAACGAATGATACTGGCCAATATTTGGCCCCTGTGTACTAGGCTTTAGCTATTAAGCTAGCTTAACTTGTCACATAAGAAATTAATTTTGAGCTAAAAAAATACTGCATTCCACACTAACAGCAAATTAGTACTGAGATAAGTCTATAACAAGATCAGGTTATGCTATGTTTATGTTACCAACAGAGTGCTAAAAATTAGGGGAGCTGGATGTCTAACACAGCGGCACTTTGTGACTACTGATCACTATGGATGAGGCTTCGATGAACTAAATAGACCGTTTACCTGCCCACTGAAATGATACATTGGTTGCTGCAGAAAGTCATACATTTTGAGGGGTATTACTACCACTAAATGTGATAGCTTTCCACCCAGAAATGTGCATCTCAATGTTTGTTATATGACTGGTGTCCACTGTCTGCATTATGATGTCAATGGTTGGGCTTGCTGTCTGCATCCTGATATCATTGGTTGCTAGACTGTCCACACAATCGGTTGTTATGGTGCAAACAGAAATGGAATCCTCCCAAAATCCATACCAGACCCTTATCCCAGATAGGGATTTAAATGATTATATATTGCAGTGCACACCTAAGTGTGGCTCTTTTTAGGGTTATTCAAGGTTAACTCTAAACTGATGGCCTGTAAGGGCTTTTAAATTGTTACTAACCCCAGGACCCTGCATTCACTATATCTGGTCTCTCATAGTACACAGAACATGCAAATGCAATCATTTAGTAAATATAGACTGCTAAATACCTTTCCTCATCAGCAGTATATAGCAGTCTTGTGACTTCTATCAGTGTCTGGATAAAGCTTGTAGAGGAGTTTTCTTTCTCCCCTGATTGTCCTATGAGAATGCATGACCCCTGACCCTCTGTCTGGACAGAGCTGATCGGCCCTGTGCTGATCACATGCACTCTCCCAAGAAAAAAAAACTCTCTAGCAATACACACCAAACTGAGCATGTGCAGCTTGTCACATAATGCTCAGTTCTATCAGGAGCTATATTGGGGACTCCAGAAGAAGGAGAGGATCAGAGAAGACAGGATCAAACAGTCTTTTGACGCAACGCAAAGGATTAACCCCTTATGTTCCGCAGTGAGTATAACAAGCATGCATTACTGCATATACAGACTGATTTAACTGTTGTGGGTTTAGTAACACTTTAACTAGTCCAGGCCTTTTCTGTCACTTTTTGTTCACATAACAATCAGTATTTTTTTAATTACTAACCCCCAAACATTATATATCTTTTTTTTATAGCAGAGACCCAAGAGAATAAATTGATGGGTTTTGCAAATTTTTATGTCCCACTGTATTTGAGCAGTGGTTTTTCGAACACAATTTTAATGCAAAAAACACAATACATAACTCATTTTTTTTGTAAAATATAAAATATAAAGTTACGCCGAGTAAATAAATACTAAATATGTCATGCTTTAAAGTTGCCCACACCTACGCAACGTTTTACTATCCATAAGCGATGCTTTAAAAGCCTTTACAGGTTACCAATTTAGATTTACAGAGGAGGCCTGGTGCTAGAATTACTGCCCATGATCTGACGTTCGCTGCAATACCTTACATGTGGGGGATGATCGCTATTTGCGTGGGTGCGTGACCAAAGCGTGCTCGCCTTTGCAACGCAAGCACAGGAGGACAGGGGCACTTACATATTTTTTTTACATTTTTTTTTAATCTGTACACTGTTGCTTTAATTTTTTTTATAATTTTTCATGCTCTCACAATGATTGTAAACATCCTTGTGACAGCAATAGGCATGTGTCCTCTTCATAGAGAGATCTGGAGTCTATAAGACAGGAAAACCCTCCTTTACACTTAAAAGCATTAAAAAAACCAAGATCTGTGTTTTTGAATTCCCAAGTAAACAGGAAATTATGTCATGTCATCGCTTCCGGTTTACTATAATGAACAGCCGAATAAAGCTAATTCCGGCTTTGTTCAGCTGGTTGCTCGTGTCTTCCGGTGGGACGGGAGAGCCCGAGAAAGTTGCGGAATTCGGCGGGGTCATATTTTTTTTCTTTAGAAACAACAGTTTTGCCGTAGCAAGTTCTATACACAGTAAAGATGTGTCACTTTGCAGGCAGACTAAGGGGATCTCACAGGCACTATATTTAAAGGAATTTTTAATTTTTATTGTTTCACTTTAAGCATCATTAAAATCACTGCTCCTTTTAAAAAACAATATTTTTTTTAAAAAAAAGCATTGATAGTACCAAAGTGAAAAAAATTTAAAAAAGCACCAAAATGTAAAAAAAAGGCAAGGGGTCTAAAGGTCTGATATGGATTTTGAGCGGAACCCCTATGCCAAAATAAAAAAAAATAGTGTGGGGTCCCCCCAAATCCATACCAGACCCTTATCTGAGCATACAGCCTAGCAGGCCAGGAAAGGGGGGGACGAGTGAGTGCTCCCCTGAACCACACCAGGCCACATGCCCTCAACATAGGGGGGTGCTTTGGGGCAGGGGGGTTGGGGACAATGGAATCTTCCCAACAACCCTGGACAGTGGTTGTGGGGGTATGTGGGCAGGGGGCTTATTGGAATCTGGAAGCCCCCTTTAAACAACAAGGGGGCCCCCAGATCCCGGTCCTCCCCTATGTAAATGTGTCATGAGCCAGTTTTTGACAATTCCTTTATTAAAAACAGACAAAAATGTCCTCTGATGTAGATACATCATCAATCACGACGCGCCGCACCCAAAAAAAGAACAAAAGAACGCTCAGCCCACAAGGAAGCCCGCTGACAGCTGATGGCTCATTCGTTGTTAAGGATGCGGACGCCAGCTTCCCAGTCCCACTTCTACACAACCTATTGACTGTGTCCTCGGCAGTCGAACATCCCACCGAGCGCACAGAAAATTTGGGTGTTTGGCAAACCCCCGATCTGGCGATGTTCGAGCAGAGCATAAGTGTGTCCATCCTTAATTCCCACAAAGGTGTCACAAAATTTAAAAAATAGTAACTGTAGATCATCATTACCAAAAAAGTCAGTGCACTAACAGATCTCCAACAATCTAAGAATGTGTCAGGAACATTGTGCCAGTCATTGCATATAAGCAAATGCTCATAAGTATGCACATTGTTCTGTGCACAGAAGTTTAAATTATAAGTTCACCTTTTTTAAAAAAAATAATAAATGCACATCTTTTTGCATGTCAGAAAATATGCATTTATTATTTTTTTTACTTGGAGCCTGTAAAGCATTACACCTGCATTCAGCAGGGTTGGGTATTGGTTGTTTTTCCCCCCTCCCCCTTCTCCCCTGCCTCACCCACCTCTTCCCGCTTTCTCTCCCCCCTTCTTCTCCCTCCCTCCCTCCTCACCCTCTTTTCCTTCTGTCTTGCCTCCATTCCCCCTTCCCATCTCCCCTTTCCTCTCCTCCCTCCCTCTCCTCCCCTTTTGTTTTCCCACGTTCCTCCTCCCCCTTTCCTCAAGTGCAATCCATTTAAGTCTGCCTCTTATTTATTTTAATTTTCTATGAGTACTAGTCTGTGGTATAAATTATCTTATAGGAGTTGGTCATGGTCTCCTCCCCTTATGTATAGTCTCCTAGTAGTTAGGGTTGGAGGTGTGGGCACTGGGCACATTCCTCTCAAGCAGCATCACCTGTCACATAACTGCAGATCAGTTCTGCAGAGTTTATTGCAGCTGAGATAATCTATCTTTCTGTCAAAGTATTTGTAAGTGATATCTTTTTGTAAACATATCATAGATGGTTGTGAACAATATATTTGTATCTCTATGTATATCTATACTCTGGCATATTACCCTGCTGTGTTTTCCTTTCTTTCATAGTTACTACGCTCAACGATATCTCCTGAACCCCTGAAGAAGCTACAACTGTAAAACATGTTGGGGTAACTATCACCCTTCCTCTAGATGCCTATATTGTGCTTTGTATACTGTACTTACCCTTTTTATGCTGTCATATGTGTATATAATGGAGGATGATATATTAAGAAGGCTGAGCTGTTCCTTACTTGTCTATGTCTTGTCTATGTGTTTTAGGGATTTGTTTCCCCCCAAAAAATTAAGATGAACCGTAATAAAAAGCTCTTGATTTTAAGGCCTCATGCACACAGGACGTTTTTTGACTGTTTTACAGCTGCTGTTTTTAGCTGCAGACATTTTTTTCTACAGTCAATAAACCCTCCATCATGTTATCCTATGTGTTCATGCACACATAGGCTGTTATCAGCTGGTTTTAGCAGTGACGTTTTTGAGCTGTAAAAAAAACCCAAGACCAGTGGGTTCTGAGAGACGTTTTTCAGCTGTAAAAATGTTCAAACGCCCAAAAACGCTCAAAAACATAAATCCCCAACGTTTTTGGACATTTTAAATCAATTGGAAAAAAAAACAAAAAAACGCTGGCCCTTTAAAAACGCAAAAAAGTCCAAAGAAACGCAAAAAAACTGCGGTAATATAACGCTGGTAAAAGCTGAAAAAGTCACTGATAAGCTACTGACATATTTTGGATGTTTTTTTTAAAGTCCTAAGTGCATGAAGCATAAGTATATGATTTTTTAATATATTTTTTCTGTAAGGGGGCTCGGCACCATAAAAATCCCACTCACTCTCCTTTTTGTTGTTCTCTACCTTATCGGGATGAGGTGCTGATAAGAGTAGTTGGACCAAATATTCTTGATTGCTTAACCTGTTTGAATTTATCCCATTTGGATTGTCTTGCAGTGTATGCTGCAATTTCTTTGTTGATCTTCAATGCAGTAATCTGTTTGTCCTTGTCTTGTATGGAAAGTTCCAGGGCAGCAAGCCCACTATTGACTTGGCACAACAAAACCTTGACTTCTTTAATAACAAGTAATATGTAATTCACTGAGTTTTGAGTGGATACCTCAGACCATTTTTCACAGAATTCTCATTTGTGCTGATCGATAGAAGGTTGATTTTTGATCTGGAAGCCCCTTGGGACTCTCCTTGTCCAATTGATTGGTGGCAGTGTCAGATTCAAACGCTTTGTCAGTATCCGGAGGGAAGAGGATTGCTTCAATCTCATCCTGACTGTAAATACATCCAAAGTTTTCAACCCCGTGTGAAAATGAAGTGAGTCCATTTGGTTATGGGCACTGTTCATGAATGAAAAAACAATCGGTGAATGTGATGCCCGATAACTTACAGGCCCATCCAAAGTACAATACCCTTGTAATGGGCAGAAATTCCCAAGCATAGGCACTTGTCCTCTTCTTTCAACCTTGCAGGCACTGTCTTAGTTTCTTAGTTTCTGGGACTGCTTGGCCGTCAATTGTGCAAGAGGCCACCTCATAGAGATAAGTGAAAGAATGTCATTACTGTACAGCATGAAACTTATGCCAGGAATATTGACTGTATTGGGGTATTGGGAATTGAAAACCTATTCCAGGGGACAGTGCCAAGAGAATGTCTAACCCATTGTTTGATAAAGATGGCCTACTGAAAGTAGGTGACCATGGTAGTAAAACCAAACTGTTCCACAGACCCGTTTCTCCATTATGCTGAGTGACTCCAGCATAGTGTGTACAGCAATAACTGCATAAACTTGATTAGCAATGTTTTGATCCTTGCAAGGCTTCCATATTCCCATCATTCCTCACTCTGGAACAGAAAACAGGTGTTTTCTGGGAAACACAGACTCCATATTGATGCATGTGAAGAGAAGAAGCATCTGAGTGAGCCAGTAGTCATCTTGGACTTATGTTTGGTCGAGGACCACCAGCATATTGGTAAGGACTGAACTTACTTTATACCCAGCATCTGATATGCTTTTAGCAGTATAAGACACTGTACATTTGTACATACTTGTACAGCATACGTGCAGCAAGGACAGAACCCATGTTATTAATATATGCAAAATAAAGGTTTTAAGATTTTTCACATGGGCTGCTGGTAAAAACAGGTGGTTGAGCCATGGTGTTACCCCCCCAACTGCCCATCTATATCCAACCATACACCTGGAAAGGGCTGTGCACAAGCCATGCTGCAATGCTCTGTGTCACAGCAAATTTAACATGTCTTGTCAAGTTGTCTGGCAGCACCAACTACTTACCTTTCATGTATGTAATATATGTTTTTTTTTCTCTTCTAAACATCAGTACCCATTTCATTGTGTCCTGAAGAAGCTTCGTCTTAAAGCGAAATGCGTCGACAGACCAGGACAGAGTCATGTTTGGGTCCATATTTACATAATTTATGACAACTGTTTACCCTAGACTATACCAGACCCAATTTCTCCTTTTCTGGTCCTATGGGTGGTGCTCAGTCCCTTTCTTACTAGGGTGCTTTTTATTTTTATTTGTATATGTCAATTTTTAAGCCATTTTTGTAATAAAGTACATCCTTTTGTGTGCCCATAAAGTCTAGTTATTTTTTGGGAGACTAGTTCCTCTCAATCCTTGGTACATACACCTGGAAAGGGCTGTACACAAGCCATGCTGCAATGCTCTGTGTCACAGTCGCAGCAACTTTAAAATGTCTTGTCAAGTTGTCTGGCAGCACCACCTGTCATACTCACTCATTCAAGTCAATGGGGCCAAGTTACA
The DNA here is from genome assembly GCA_018402905.1 of Glandirana rugosa. Taxonomy (NCBI): domain Eukaryota; kingdom Metazoa; phylum Chordata; class Amphibia; order Anura; family Ranidae; genus Glandirana; species Glandirana rugosa. Next base: position 163,657 of record BLSH010058093.1, read on the forward strand.
ATTATGAGCATTCAGCAAAAATAAATTAAAGAACAAAAAACAGGCATTCAAGAGATTATAATATTGCATTTTGAATGCTTAATAGTCGCTGCTTAGGCACCCTCTGAAAAGCATCCCACTGTAGATCTCTTTTCAGAGTCTGACAAAGTGAGAGAGGTAAAACTAAAAAAGCCACATATAAAGCAGCAATTTAAAAACTTAGAAACATAAAAAAATCATAAAATTGAACCAAACTATTATAGTTTATTTTAAACCTAACAGATCAAATTAGGGCATTCTGGTACTCATGTAGACACAAATAAAACCTTGTATCTACGTGAGACACAGTACATTCATTTACTTGGGGACTAGTGAAACCCTAAGCACTAGCACCAATGAGAAGAGTGGAAAGCAAGCACGCCCAAGCAACCAGTCATAATTTACTGATGCCAGGCCACTATAAGATGGATTGCAATTGGTTTCACTTTACAATGTTTTAATAAATACAACCATGTTGCACCAAGTTAAAGTTACCCACAATAGCAAAATAAGTCTGTATATGCAGTAAAGCTAAGGGATTAATCCTCTGCATTATGTAAAAAGGCTGTTTGATCCTGTCTTCTCTTTTTCTCCCCTTCTTCCACTGTCCCCAACCCACCTCCTGAGCAAATGCTCAGTTTGGTGTGTATTGCTAGAGAGGTTTTTTTTTTTCTTGGGAGAGTGCATGTGATTAGCACAGGGCCAATCAGCACCGTCCAGAAGAAGGGCCAGGGGTCTTGCAGCCTTATAGGACATTCAATGCAGAATGATACATTTTCCTACAAGCTTTAACCAGACTCTGATAGATGTCACAAGACTGCTATATGCTGCTGATGAGAAAAGGTATTTAGTAGTTAATATAATATAATATAATATAACTATTGCATTTCCATGTTGTATGTATTGTGGGAGACCAGATATAGTGAATGCAGGTCCCTGGGTTTAGTTACACTTTAAAGTTTCCATTTTATTTTGAATAATTTCTAGACAAGGTAATATTTGGTAACTCTCCTAGCTTTATGAATCAGAAAAGCATTTTAAAACATTAGGTTCAAAAACACCTGAATAAGTTCCATATATCCAATTTGTTTTAATTATCGCTTGCAGTTTCGGTGGAGCACAGTCTAACTTTGCCAAGGAAAAAGGTTCACTGTACGCCACCAATACACTGGTTTCAATAAAATAGTGGTAATGTAAAGATGACGTTTGCAAAAACCTGAAAGTGCCTATTATAAACTATCTCTATCTGTTCATGCTTTTCAGGATTGTATGAAAGTGTTTCTTTAAGTAATGTGGTGTGCAAGTATTACCAACTGACTAACCAAGTCACTACAGGGCTCCTGTCCCTTGTGGGGGGACATTAAACTATTACCTTAGTAAAAAAAAATTACAACTTAAGAGAGTAGCCTTTGCAAAATTCAGAATACTCTCCTAGGTTTTAATATGTAATTGAAGTTGTACAGTGAGAGCCAACTTCAATTCCATGCCAAATGGAGATGTATTTGAAAAGTCTCAATGCTGGTAAGGCAGGAAGTGTAGGAGGGTCTCACTGACCGACACTACCCAGGCATTAGAAAGAAGGAGCATGGTTAGGGTATTGTGTCTTCACATCTGCCCTAGAACTGAGCAATGGGAGGAAGTCCCAGCAACCTCCAATCTCCGCATTGTAATAATGAAGTCCCAGAACCTACACAAATGGTATGATAGCCCTTGCTGCTCATGTCAGCCATGTTTACATGCTCCATGCTTAGTTAAAGCATTGTTGTATCATTAACCACTTACCAACCAGAAGGTTTTCCAGCTTTAGGACCAGAGCACTTTTTGCGATTCGGCGCTGCGTCGCTTTAACTGACAATTGCGCAGTCCTTTTTTTCCCACAAATAGAGCTTTCTTTTGGTGGTATTTGATCGCCTCTGCGTCATTTCTGTTCGCTGCTATAAAGAAAAGAAGAGCGACCATTTTGCAAAAAAAACCAAATTTCTTACTTTTTGCTAAAATTCAAATCCAAAAAAAAAATATAAAAAAACATTTTTTTTCACCGTTTTTGGCCGATTTATATAATTCCTCATATTTGTGATAAAAAAAAAATCTGCATTTATTGATTGGTTTGCGCAAAAGTGGCCACGTTTACGGATGGTGAGAATTCATTTCTGGAGTTTTTATTTTTTTTTTATCTTTTACTAGTAATGGCGGCGATCTGCGATTTTTAGCGGTAATGCGATATTTCAGCGGACATGTCGGACATTTTTAACACTTTTTTGGGACCAATGACATTTATTCAGCGATCAGAAATTTAAATGTCCACTGATTACTGTATAAATGTCATTGGCAGTGAAGGGGTTAACCTGCAGGGGGAGATCCAGGGGTTAACTGTGTTCCCTGGGTGTGTTCTTACTGTGGGGGGGTTGGGCTAAGATGGGCATGAGAGATCTAACTGATCCCAGTGACAGGGATCAGAAGATCACCCATGCCCCAACTAACCGAGCGGGGAACCGCCGTGTTTACATCGACGGTTCCCCGTTCTTTCCCTGTAGCCGATCATCGCGGCTCGCCGGCAGATATCGGGTCCACCCGAGCTACGGGCACACTCCTCAGGAGTGCGGCGGGTGTGTGCACGCGCGCCCCCTAGTGACTGATTGCAGATCGCCGTCTTTTTACGGCGATTCGCGCTCAGCATCCCGACTGCCGCCGTGAAAACACGGCGCGCGGTCGGGAACTGGTTAAAAAAGCATGCTTGCTGTAATAATTAGTCATTGGTTAAATGTAAGTTCACTTTTTCAAGCTGAGGTGGAAAAATTACCGTTGCTTCCTCTGCACTGCAAGGTATATTTGTTCTTTTTGTCTAGGGAAATATTAAAATGGCAGTTTTTCTTATCTGATCCCTCACTCCTCTGACAGACGGCATTTTCCTCTTTCCTCCAACACTTTGGGTTGTGGACGGGTCCTCAGGGTCCTTAGAGAAGAAGAAGAGAGGAGGGGTCTGCTGAAGTGAGGGATAGGGTAAGTTAAACTTCTTTTTAATGGTACAGGCGGTCCCCTAGTTACAAACATCTGACTTACAAACGACTCCTACTTACAAATGGAGGGAGACAACAGGAATGAAGAGAAAATCTACCCCTAGGAAGGGAAATTCACTCCTGTAAGAGTTATTATGGGAAAAAGGGGTCTCCACTGATGCTTTATCACCAATCCTTGTTTCCACAACAACCCAAAATTTTCAAAATCCAATTATTATTGGAACAGGAAGTGAGGTGACATCTTCTAAAGAGAAACATAGACAGCAAAACAAACATTACAGGGGTGTTACCCCTTCCCTATGCTATCCAAAATGCATAAAAATAGTTTTTTTTGGCTGGAGCTACACTTAAAAAATGTACCTGTTCCCACTTACAAACAAATTAAACTTATGAACAAACCTACAGTCCATATCTTGTTTGTAACCCTGTAAAGCCTGTACCCTTTAAATTTGTAATTAACCCGCTGTAGTGTCGGGGAGCCCCTCTACAAGGGAAGCTTTCCATTTTCACAGAGTTCAGCTTTAATATCATAGTTGTTTTTTAATAAAGAAATTCAGCCAACTATGTTGCCATATGTGTGGATTTATTTTGGGCCTTGTGACATCTGGCAGAGACATGTATCAGGCCCAGTTTAGAACTTACTGGTGTTGTGTATTCACATCTGGAGTCTAGACTTCCTGACTCTAGCCAGGCCTCTAAACATCTCTCTCCTTCCCGTAACTCTTCCATATGCTCCCTTTAATTCCCATTGTTTACTTAGGTGGTTTTGGCTCATCAATACACTCCTTTAAAAGCACACTTGTGTAGATCACTTGAGAAGAGTGGAAAGTACACTCGGATCAAAGCCAGCTGTGCTGTAAAATGAAAACAATTAAAATAACTAGATGACAAGTTCAGTGTTTTGTGATCCTCCGTCACAGTGACATAACTTAACCACTTGATATCATTTGCTAGCTTTCTGATTCTTAGTTAATAATGATATATTTGCACAGCAGTCTCAATTATTTGTGGGAAGCTGAATGTTGTTTTAGATTTATGTTTTCTTTTCTTCTCTTAACTGTGCATAGTGTTTTGCTTAGTATTTTCAGATATCAGATAATAAGCAGTAGGAAACAATAAATTACATCCGTAAACCAAATCTATTCTTACATAGACTGAAATAAGTCCATCGAGTTAACAAAAAATTCATCCTCGGAACCCTGAATTTCTAGTTGATCCAGAGGAAAGGAAATAACTTTTAATAATTGTTGTCCTATTTAACCTATTTACTTTAACAAATAAAAATAAATCCTTCCCGAATCCTTGAAGCAACCAGATAACTACTTGAATCAACATTAGGCTTTCACGTTGTTATAGATGTAAGTCACTTTTGTGCTTTTAGAAATGTATTCAATCTACTTTTAACCACTTCAGCCCCGAGAGGATTTCCAGCTTTAGGACCGAAGCACTTTTTTCAATTTGGCACTGCACCGCTTTAACTGGCAATTGCGCGGTCATGCAATGCTGTACCCAAACAAAATTTGCATCCTTTTTTTCCCCACAAATAGAGATTTCTTTTGGTGGTATTTGTTCACTGCTACACTTTTTATTTTTTTGCGATATAAACAAAAAAAATGAAAATTTTGAAAAAAAATTATATTTTCAACTTTATGTTATTACAAAAGTACAACAAACTAAATTTTAGTCATACGTTTTTGCCAAAATGCATTTAGCCACATGTCTCGGGTAAAAAAAAAGTCAATTAGCATATATTTATTGGTTTGCACAAAAGTTATAGCGTCTACAAACTAAGGTACATTTTCTGGAATTTCCACATTTTATGACTGCCTATCTCATTTCTTGAGGTGCTAAAATGGAGGGGCAGTACAACCCCCCCCCTCCCAAATGACCCCATTTTGGAAAGTAAACACCCCAAGGAATTTGCTGAGAGGCATGTTGAGCCCATTGAATATTTTTTTTTTTTCATAAGTGATTGAAAGATGAAAAAAAACAAATTACACAAAGTTGTTACTGAAATGATATATTGCTCACACATGCTATGGGTATATGTGGAATTACACCCCAAAATACATTCTGCTGCTTCTCCTGAGTACAGGGATACCCCATGTGTGGGACTTTTTGGGAGTCTATCCGCATACGGGACCCCAAAAACCAATCACCGCCTTCAGGATTTCAAAGGGCACAAATTTATGCCTTCACCCCATACTACCTATCTCAGTTTTGGAGGCCATGAAATGCCCAGATAGCACAACCCCCCCCCCCCCCC
>BLSH010058093.1:182666-194504 GCA_018402905.1 Glandirana rugosa
TCTGTCACTGTGGGAACCTCGTCACCAAGGATCACTCCCACCCCCGCCGTGGGGGGATTTACGCAGTGGGCCCGATCGGCGGGGGGGACGGGGATCAAAGCCGGGACAAACGGATATACAGAGGTAATGTGTCCCCTTAATCATCAAATGTCTTCTCTAGAATTTTCGAATTTTATGTTAACAAACACGAAAAAACAAGTAGAGTGGCCTTCACTGGTCCTGTTACGTAAAACGTTCTAGTAGTCCAAAAAACATGAACACATTTTATAAAAATTGGATTTTTTACTTACCCAAATCTATATGAAATTATAATCGTACGTTACGGTTTTACGTCGAAGATTTCAATCGATTTGTAATTATATAATAAAATTGGCGAACGGCTGGCGACCAGCCGTTAACTGCGCTCACAGTGGCTCTGTATCGCGCCCGCCGTCGTATGACGGCGATTTGCGTTACAGAGCCACTCTGTCGCCGTCAATTGCCGACCAGCGGTCGGCAAGCGGTTAAAATAATATATTAATGTTTAGCTAACTTTAGAAGCTGCATTTTGGCATTGCATGCTAATATTAAAGTATATCTAAACCCATTCATTTTTTAGGTTAAAAATATTTTACACAAGTACAAAAAACCTGATGATCTTGCAAAATGCATTGTCCTGGTCACTTCCGGTGAGATGAACAAAAAAGCACAAACAATTGTATTTTAAGCTTTTAAGATCTCTTCTGTAAACTACTAATTCCCCTGTGTAATGGAGACATATAGGCAAACAGGGCCGAAACTAGGGGCAGGGGGGGCGGCTAGCCCGGGTGACGCATTTAGGGGGGTGCCGCCCCCACCCTCACTAGGAACCACTGCTCCAAGGGTGTCACTGTCTCACTTTTGCCTGATCAAGTGTAATGGACAGGCAGGTCTCCCTTCTAGTCCTGCCCAGTATCCAAACAGCCTATGTCTTTTCTGTGTGAGGCATCCCAGAGAAGGGGAGGCTTCAAAGAAAGCCCTGGAATGGGGGGGGGGTGCAGAGGGGACCCTAGACAGTGGGAGTGGGGAGGAAGCCCTGGGCTTGGGGGTGCAGAGGAGGCCCTGGGCTGAGAGGGGTGCAGAGGAGGCCCCCCGGATGGGGGGGTTAGAGGAGGCCCTGGACTGGAGGGTGCAGTAGAGGCCCCGAGCTGATGGGGGTGCGGTCTTGGCCTGGGGAGTGTGGAGGAGGTCCTGGGCTGGGTGGGGGGTGCAGAGGATACTCTGGACTTGGGGGATGCAGAGAAGGTCCAGGGCTGGGGGGGGTGCAGGGGAAACCTTGACCTGGGGGGGCACAGAGGAGACCCTGAACTTGGGGGGTGCAGAGGAGGCCCTGGATTGCGGGGGTACACTGCAGGCCATGGATTGGGGGGTGTAGAGGAGGCCCTGGACTGTAAAAGTGGAGTTGATAAAGCACCTGTATTCGGAGAGCAGTGTGCAGAGGAGACTCTTAACTTGGGGTGGGCTGTAAAGGAGGCCTTAGACTAGGAGAGGAGTGCAGAGGAGGCCCTGCACTAAGGGGGTGGGTACAGAGGAGACCATTGACTAGGAAATGGTGATCGGCATGGCGAAGGCCCCTGGATAGAGGGGTACAAGGGAGATACTGGTCTAGGTGAGGGGGTGTCTGGAGATCCCAGATTAGGAGAGGGGGTGTCTGTAGGCCCTGGACTAGGTCAGCAGGTGTCTGGATGCCCTGGACTATGAGAGGGGGTGTCTGGAGGCCCTGGACTATGAGAGGGGGATTGTGGAGGCCCTCTAGGGTGGGAAAGAGGGTGCCTGAAGCCCAAACAGCGGCCTGGATGAACGTCATGCCTTAGGCTGGCTATATATGGGGTGATTTTCTTGCAGGAAAGAAAATCCCTAGATTCCCCATCAATACAGTTAGTGGGGAAGTTGTTCCTGTTGGGAGAGCACAGTTATTGAGTAATAGCCACTAGAAAAAAATCACATTTAAAATCCAACAGGCTTGTTGTACACAAGCTAATTGATCAATCAACTTGGGTACATTCAGCCTGCCCATACATGGTTTGAATCTTGGCCGATCCCTGCTGTACTGGCTGAGATTCAAGCCGTCTATGGCTGGCTTTGGATACCATGGAGTGAGTGAGCATAACCACCCAATGATAGGAAGTTTATTATTTGGAGGATTATCAGATGAAAATAAAGGGGTAAAAAAAAACTAAACAGAGAAAAAAACATGCAGCCCCTGCATCTAAGAATTTGTAAATTGCCATGTATACTTTTGTTTTGGATTTAGATCCACTTTACATAAATGTATGAAAGCCACTACCGCTCAATTATGAATTCATCTAATTTTACTCTTCTTTCCATGTTGCATGTTTTTAGCTCCCAAGTAAAACTGTACAATTAGCTACAATTAACCTTATTTGCAATATAGCTAGTCAACCAGAATATCTAAACCAGCAACATCTGTCTTTAAAATATCTATACTATCTATCATTGATTCCTGTTTTTGTACAATGTATCTTTTTATAAATAGTACTTTTACTTATTTTTTTATTAAAAGCGAAGTTATATAGATTAAAAACAACATGCCTTACTTAGGTGCTGGGTATTTAGAAAAGCACAGGAGTTCTATTTTCTCCCACCCATCCACTTAATAAGGGTCTTATGAAACCTTGCTGGCTCAACACAAAATTATGATCTACTCTGTTAAACAAACATAAAGATATTCTCTTTCAGAACTGTGGAACAAAGACAGTACGCAACTTTTTAAGTCGCTGCCCCTTACGAAACATAGGTTTCAAGCATACTGTTGATAAATGTACAGTAATGATTTTTAAAGGACTCAAAAAATCCAATTTTTACAGATTCCCTATTAAGTAATAAAACACAAAGCATATAGAAATTGTAGATTGCATATTGGACTGTACCTGAGAATGTTCCTCTTGCTCTAGTAATGGACTTTTATGAAAATGATCCTTTAAATCTTACTAACAATATTTGAATAAACCATTACAACTTTGTATCATAATTAGAGTTGATCGAACCCGTGGATGTTCGGGTTCGGTGGGTTCGACCGAACTTCGGAAAAAAGTCTGGGTTCGGTACCGAACTTGACCCGAACTTTACCCCGAACCCCAAACCCCATTGAATTCAATGGGGACCCGAACTTTTCGGCTTAAAAATGACTGTAAAAGAGTCCTGGAAAGTGCTAGAGGGCTGCAAAATGATTTTAGAACAATAATCTGTCCCTTACAGCAACAGCAGGAACCTGACCCTATAGAACTAGGAGATGATTTTAGAACAATAATCTATCCCTCAAAGCAGTAGACTCTACCTAGTACAGTCAGATCTTTCTGTAATGCAGGATGAGATCTGAAATCTATCCCTAAAAACAGTAGTAGTAGTAATCTCTACCAATCTATCTATCTGCAATCTATCCCTAAAAGCAGTAGTAGTAGTAATCTCTACCTATCTATCTATCTGCAATCTGTCCCTAAAAGCAGTAGTAATAGTAATCTCTACCTATCTTTCTATCTGCAATCTGTCCCTCACAGCACCGGCTGCATCCTCTCCCTACACTACCCAGAGAGCATATGACATGCAGCACTGTGACTCCAGCCTCATATAGAGGCTGGGTCACATGATGCACTGGCCAATCACAGCCATGCCATTAGTAGGCATGGCTGTGATGGCTTCTAGGGAAAACCAGTGAAACGCTTGTTGATTGGCTGCCCTGCAGCTATTCAACATGCGTGATCAAATACCCGCACCCAGAACTCGAACCCAAACTTTTTTTCAAATGTCCGGGTTCGGGTTTGGGTCCGGGTCACGGACACTCCAAAGTTCAGTACGAACCTGAACTTTACAGTTCGGGTTCGCTCAACTCTAATCATAATGTACAGAGATGTAGCGATGCTGTTAGGCTGTTATCCAGCCTACCTAAATCACTCAACCCTGACTCAAAAAAATGCACAGGCTTGGCTGCCAGCCTGCACAAATTTACCTACACTAATAAACATCCTGAATCTAGCACTCTAGCAACACTAGGGGGTGCTACACCGATATTTACTAACATTAAGATGGTCATGGTTTTTCCCCTGCTTAGAAGGGCTATTTACAACTCCTCAGTCTTATTTTGCAAAGTAAAAGTATGTTTCTGATACATAACATGGTGAAGTATTAACACTCGAAATTTGTTTTTTTTTTTAATGTTGAATATTGTTTAAAGTAACTTTATAACGTCAACAAACAAAATTATTAAGGCCTCTTTTACACTGCTGCCTGAAAACGCTCAGTTTACAGGCATACAAGCAATTTTTTTTACTGATCTAAATGCAGTCCATTGTTTTCATTGTGCCTGTACACACAGGCCCATGAACATGCTCTGCATATTCAAAAAATACAGAAATCTGTGTTGCTGGTCAGTATTTTTGCATGTACCTGGTTACTCACAAATACCTACAAATACACACAAATACTTGCAAATACGCCCAAATACTCCCAAGTGAAATACAGCTCATCCTCATGTTTTTTTCTGCCAGGAATGTCTAATGCTCATTCGTCAGTACTGTGTGCAAAAGACCTTAAATGAAAAAAGAAAGATGTACATATAAAGGATAAAAACACAAAAAATAGAGCTAAACAAAATTTAACACAAAAAAAAAAACAGAAAAAGCTTTTACTGCCAATCTAACGCATCACAATGCAGATGTCAGATTTTCTAATACAGATGTAGACATTGGTTTAGAAATGTATCATTAAAAAATAAGTCTGCATAGCTTACCATTGCTTACTTGTTTTATATTGTTGAAAATTCTGGGGCTGCTATATTTATATTTTTTTCACCATTTAGTTGGCCATGTGCATTATAGGTGTCAGGATACATACTCTAAGCATATGTGTGTCTGCATGTATATACAGTTTTAAAGAACTTTGGGATTGTGCCCGAACTGCATGGGTTAACTGCTCATTTTGTCCAGGGGTGAAAGGCTATACTTACCTGATCCTTCAATCCCCACATCCAGCGGCGGACTCTTCCTGCCGTCCTTACATTCAGAACCGCTCTATGGGAGTGATAACCTCAGGAACAATCCATGCACAAGACCGTTAGCATGCGGGGGGTAGGAGCAGCAGGGATCAGTCTTGTGCTCAGAGGATCGGCGCATTAGGTAAGTATATACAGTATCTCACAAAAGTGAGTACACCCCTCACATGTTTGTAAATGATTTATTATATCTTTTCATGTGACAACACTAAAGAAATGACACTTTGCTACAATGTAAAGTAGTGAGTGTACAGCTTGTTTAACAGTGTAAATTTGCTTTCCCCTCAAAATTACTCAACACACAGCCATTAATGTCTAAACCGCTGGCAACAAAAGTGACTACACCCCTAAGTGAAAATGTCCAAATTGGGCCCAATTAGCCATTTTCCCTCCCCGGTGTCATCTGACTCCTTAGTGTTACAAGGTCCCAGGTGTGAATAGGGAGCAGGTGCGTTAAATTTGGTGTTATCGCTCTCACTCTCTCATATTGGTCACTGGAAATTCAACATGGCACCTCATGGCATAGAACTCTCTGAGGATCTGAAAATTTGCTCTACATAAAGATGGCCTAGGCTATACGACAATTGCCAAGACCCTGAAACTGACCTGCAGCATGGTGGCCAAGACCATACAGGTGTTTAACAGGACAGGTTCCACTCAGAGCAGGCTTCGTCATGGTCAACCAAAAAAGTTGAGTGCACGTTAAGTGGTTTCAGCTGGGGGCATGGATAATTTCAAAAAAATATTAGATGGGCACCTAAGAGACCACAACATTGAGGCATATACAATGTAATACTGACATAAAAACACACACATAGGTTGGACTTGATGGACTTGTGTCTTTTTCCAGCCTCACTAACTATGTAACTATGTAACATGCTCAGCGTCATATCCGGAGTTTGTCTTTGGGAAATAGACGTATGAGTGCTGCCAGCATTGCTGCAGAGGTTGAAGGGGTGGGGGGTCAGTCTGTCAGTGCACAGACTATACTCCACACACTGCATCAAATTGGTCTGCATGGCTGTCGTCCCAGAAGGAAGCCTCTTCTAAAGATGATGCATAAGAAAGCCAGCAAACAGTTTGCTGAAGACAAGCAGACTAAGGAAATGGATTAGTGCAACCATGTCCTGTGGTCTGATGAGACCAAGATAAACTTATTTGTTTCAGATGGTGTCAAGCTTGTGTGGCAGGAACCAGATGAGGAGTACAAAGACAAGTGTGTCTTGCCTGCAGTAAAGAATGGTGGTGGGAGTGTCATGGTCTGGGGCTGCATGAGTGTTTCCAGCACTTGGGAGCTACAGTTCATTGAGGGAACCATAAATGCCAACATGTACTGTGATATACTGAAGTAGAGCATGATCCCCTCCCTTCAGAGACTGGGCCGCAGGGCAGTATTCCAACATGATAATGACCCCAAACACCCCTCCAAGACGACCACTGCCTTGCTAAAGAAGCTGAGGGTAAAGGTGATGGACTGGCCAATCATGTCTCCAGACCTAAACCCTATTGAGCATCTGTGGGGCATCCTCAAATGGAAGGTGGAGGAGTGCAAGGTCTCTAACATCCACCAGCTCCTTGATGTCATCATGGAGGAGTTGAAGAGGACTCCAGTGGCAATCTGTGAAGCTCTGGTGAACTCCATGCCCAAGAGGGTTAAGGCAGTGCTGGAAAATAATGGTGGCCACACAAAATATTGATACTTTGGACATTTTCACTTAGGGGTGTACTCACTTTTGTTGCCAGCAGTTTATACATTAATGGCTGTGTGTTGAGTTATTTTGAGGGGACAGAAAACTTACAATGTTTTACAAGCTGTACACTCACTACTTTACATTGTAGCAATGTGTAATTTCTTCAGTGTTGTCACATGAAAAGGTATAATAAAATATTTACAAATATGTGAGGGGTGTACTCACTTTTGTGAGATACTGTATATCCTCTCCTCATCCCTAGGCAAAAACAAGCAGTTAACCCATGCAGTGCGGGCACAGCCCAACTGCACAGCGAAAAAAAAATCTGGAGTTCTTCTTTAAGATGATGATGATTCTGATTGATGCTGATAGTAATAAGTCATATGTGTCAGTATAGGTTGATCGTTATTTATTACTGTTATAGGTGAGGCGCAGTAGCGTTAACACTTTTCATTATTTTAGGATACGTACAGTATATCGGGATCTTGGATTTGACATTATGGCTATAAGGCTCCCTAACAAATAACTCTGGGTTCTGCCTACACTGGATCTTCATTTTGTTTGTGTTTGTGACTTTTGACAGCTTGAGGTCCTCTTGTGTTACTAATGAGCTTGGCTCTAATCTTAGTCGCTGTTCAGAGAATCTGGCTGTCTTCTGTTTGATAGCTGTTGCCTCAACATTGGTCTCTAATCTGGCAAACCTATAATTATCCTGTATAAGCTGGGTAGATATACTATTAATATACAACATAGTTTAATTAGATCCAGCATATCTTCATGTTCACTCATATAATATGATATCCTTACATTTAAAAAAGCAAATGGAAATGTATTTTTCAGCATTTTATGCTCTTGCCAGGTTTATATTTTTAAACATTTCTCATCCAATATTTTTTTGCTCTTGATTCCCTCATCTTACCAACCTTTCTTATTATTTTCCTCTATTATATTAATAATGTAATTAATAATTGAGAAATAACATTAGCATCATGCATACCATTATAAAAGAGATATCTACCAAGTGTAATGCCCAGTAGGCAAAATAGAAATAAAAATATCTATAAAATGAAGGAGTTAAATAGCAATACCGAATAATATGCTGGTAACAGTAATGACCCATATAGAGACAATACCATATATAATGACCAGTAGAATGCCTTTTCTATGTAGCACTGTGCATATTCCTGTATCAGAAATATCAGCCTTTAATACTGTATAGTAATGCCTAACAGTAATGCCTAGCAATATAACAACAGTAGTGGTTAGGCCCAGCAAGTGATCCACAGTAATATGCCACTGGTTACAATAAGGTTGAACTCCATTCAAATATAAAAGACACAAATGAAAATTCACGCAACTCTATATACATTCATAAATTATTAAATATAGTTTTTAATGCAACTAGTGTGAATACCTGACCTTGACTCAGCATCTGCCTCTTGCAATCTCTTGTAGAGCATCACTCAAGGAGAGACAGACACCGGCCCGGGAGCCAATCAAATGAATTGCATGCAATTAGTTGACAAGGTATAAGCTTATTGGAGGAGAGAAAAGAGAGGTAACAACATCAGTGTTTTGCTGCCCCTTGACTGTCAAATACAGACCTGGAGCTGGGAAAGCACACCATTGTAATCTTTAACTGTAACAGAGCATGTAGCATCTTCCTACTGGCAGTGCTGTCTGGCAGGGCTGTGTAAGACCCCATACACACTATTAGATTTTCTGCAGATTTTTGACTTCAGATTTACCAGAACCATATAATATGAGGTTAAACCGTAACAGTTTCAATTTGTATGCAATCAGGCAGGCCCTTACACTACAGTACATGGTTTTGGTAAATATGAAGACAAAAATCTGCAGAAAGTCTAATGGTGTGTATGAGGTCTAAATCTCAGGTCTAATGTTATCAACAGCTCATATATTTTTCATCTCAAAAATTAAGTACAACTCATGGATATTGTTGACCTCTTCAACATATTTTTTGCCTTTTCAACCATTTATTCAACAAAAATAGCAATAGATATATCAGTGTATTATGGAGAAAGTATGTACCCCCTGACATAAGAAGCTTGCATTGCCCTTTTAGCAGAAATGACTTCATGTAAGCCTCACATTCTCATTGAGCACACCGTGATATTATGCAGAACATATAGTTGATTAGATAACTGTAAGCTACCCAGGCCTTGATTCAGCAAAGCAGCATCAAATCATAACATTTACCCTACCAAGCTTCACAGTTCTTTTGAGGTTCTTCTCTTGAAATGATGCCTTTGGTTTGGGACAAACATGTCCACTGTTACTGTGACCAAACAAATCGTTGATTGATCAGTCTTCTGCGCATTGTTCCAGAAGGCCTGGGCTTTGCCTGTGTGTTCAAACTGTAACTATAATTTTGCTGTAATGATCTTTAGGGCAGCAAAGGCTTTTTCTTAACACATCTCTCATGCAGGTAAATTGATGCCATCTCTTTCTGATTGGAGATGGAGGCACTTTTGACCTCAGCTGTTTAAGAGTTACCTGAACACTCTACAGTGAAATGTTGGGGTTCTTAGAGACTACTTTTAAAGTAATAGGAAACCCTATACCCTATATTGTAATATTTATCCTTGTTGCTATTGCTCAAATACAAAATCCCCAAACATTTCCAACAAAGTTGGGAGCATGAAATTGTCCAAAATGTCTTAGTATGCTGACGCCTTAAGAGTTTCCTTCACTGGAACTAAGGGGCTAAGTCCAACCCCTGAGAAACAACCCCACACTATAATCCCCCCTCCACCAAATGATTTGGACCAGTGCACAAATCAAGGTCCATAAATACATGGATGAGTGAGATTGCGGTGGAGGAACTTGACTGGGCTGCACAGAGACCTGACCTCAACCCGATGGAACACCTTTGGGATGAATTAGAGCAGAGACTGCAATCCAGGCCTTCTCATCCACATCGGTGCCTGATGTCACAAATGTGCTTCTAGAAGACTGGTCAAACATTCCAATAGACACACTCCTAAATCTTGTGGACAGCCTTCCCAGAAGAGTGGAAGCTGTTATAGCTAGAAAGGGTGGGCCAACTCAATATTTAACCCTACGGACTAAGACTGGGATGCCATTAAATTTCATGTGCGTATAAAGGCAGCCCCCCCAATACTTTTGGTAATATAGTGTATGTATATAAGGGAAGACACACACTTACAGCTGTCTGTCTCCTGCTTGCCAAAGTGAAGCTGGGAGGATGAGAGGAGCTTTTTGGGAGATGTGTACACTGTTGAAGCTTTCTCATGAATGAGTACCCACATATGTCACCAGGACAGGAAAGGAGATTTGTGTCCCACAATGCTATCAGGAAGTAGGATTCAGAAGAGGTATAGTTATAGATGTTATAGTTGTCAGGCAGAGACAGAAAATTAACTGGTCAAAATAAAATAAGAAAAGGCCAGTAAGGATTAAAAGAATGAAATGAATGTAAAATTTAGAGGTATAACTGGAATTCCAATTTAACATCAAATATTCAACATTTGGTGTGGATGTTCTGGGCTGGCCAGTCCTGCACAAAATAGCAGTCATTAAAAATCTTAGCAACTTTGAAGATTATTTTCTTTGAAGTGAAAGCCTGATTTTAAATCATTTGGCAATCTTTCTAAGTCCCTTGCCAGACTCACAGGTTTTCATGGCCTTTTTTCCAAGGGCCATAGAGAGCTTGATCTTGGCATAATGACACCACAAATTTCAATAGAAAAAAAAAACACCTGACCCCTAATTCTAATTTCATGGATTTCAAATGGTGGTAAATGTAGGAGTGTACCTACTTTTTTCCACAAGACAAATCAGCATTTTTGTGAGTTTTATATATCATTTGTTCAAGTTTATCACCTTAATTTGTAGGCACTATTTTACAGAAGAGCTAAAGTTTTCCTTTTCGAACATGTCAAAAAAAGTCAACAATTTTTAAGTGGTGTACATATATACTGTGTATATATATATATATATGTATATATATATATATATATATATATATATATATACAGTATCTCAAAAAAGTGAGTACATCCCTCACATATTTGTAAATATTTTATTATATCTTTTCATGTGACAACACTGAAGAAATGACACTCTGCTACAATGTAAAGTAGTGAGTGTACAGCTTGTATAACAGTGTAAATTTGCTGTCCACTCAAATTAACTCAACACACAGCCATTAACGTCTAAATCGATGGCAACAAAAGTAAGTACACCCCTAAGTGAAAATGTCCAAATTGGGCCCAAAGTGTCAACATTATGTGTGGCCACCATTATTTTCCAGCACTGCCTTAACCCTCTTGGGCATGGTGTTCACCAGAGCTTCACAGGTTGCCACTGGAGTCCTCCTCCCCTCCTCCATGATGACAACACGGAGCTGGTGAATGTAAGAGACCTTGCGCTCCTCCACCTTCCGTTTGAGGATGCCCCACAGATGCTCAATAGGGTTTAGGTCTGCAAACATGATTGGCCAGTCCATCATTTTTACCCTCAGATTTCTTGGCAAGGCATTGGTCATCTTGGAGGGGTGTTTGGGGTCATTATCATGTTGGAATACTGCCCTGTGGCCCAGTCTCTGAAGGGAGGGAATCATGCTCTGCTTCAGTATGTCACAGTACATGTTGGCATTCATGGTCCCCTCAATGAACTGTAGCTCCCCAGTGCATGCAGCACTCTTGCAGCCCCAGACCATAACACTCCCAACACCATGTTTGATTGTAGGCAAGACACACCTGTCTTTGTACTCCTCACCTGGTTGCCGCCACACACACTTGGCATCATCTGAACCAAATAAGTTTATCTTGGTCTCATCAGACCACAGGACAGGATTCCAGTGATCCATGTCCTTAGTCTGCTTGTCTTCAGCAAACTGTTTGCAGGCTTTCTTGTGCATCATCTTTAGAAGAGGCTTCCTTCTGGGATGACAGCCATGCAGACCAATTTGATGCAGTGTGCGGCATATGGTCTGAGCACTGACAGGCTGACCCCCCACCCCTTTGACCTTTGCAGCAATGTTTTCAGCACTCATACGTCTATTTCCCAAAGACAACCTTTGTATATGACACTGAGCATGTGCACTCAACTTCTTTGGTTGACCACGGCGAGGCC
>BLSH010058093.1:212260-222858 GCA_018402905.1 Glandirana rugosa
GGGGTGTTTGACCCATCCCTACTATCAACATGCACACTGTATGTAGAAGTCCTACATGCATTAATTAGTAAGGTTCTGCGCAGACTTTAGCCATGTGTGTATGATGGAGTCACAAATGCCTCAAGGTCATCCAATCTTTTTACAATATCAGGTATATTATTGTAATAAAAGACAATTGGTGATACTTGAAGAACACCAGGCAATATAATCAGTACAGCCATCCTGATATCTGAATAAATAAAGGGCCCTTTTACCATAGAACTAAATGTTATATTGTGGAGGAGGAAGCCCACTTGAAATCACTAATCAGGAACCAATCATGGCCTTCTACCCAATGATTATCTTGTTATTGTTGATTCCCACTTAAAGTACTGTTAGAATCTCATTGAACATCTTTTTAATCACACATCCCTCTTTGTCAGATTTAGAGCTTAGAGCTACTGTAATTTGTTTACTAACCGTAGTTTCCCACAATACAGCACACATGTTCAGAGTTGTATACTGAGCATCCTTCCCACATAAAAATCTGATAATGTTAATAACTATGTGATCAGCAATAGCCAGTACGCTAAATAAGTTCCAGCTGCCCATTACAGACTGCCAGATCATTTCAGTATGTTGTGTCATGACATCTGTGGTAGTCTGACTCATTAGATTGTTATCTCTTTATGTTTTGTGCAACACTTTGGGTGGTTCCAGCTTGAATATGTCACATGATGAAGTAACTTTAAGATCTAAATTTTAATAGTAAAATTCTAATGTAAAGCTGTCTTGTTGTGTGCTCCAATTTCTGAAAATGAAAAAAAGGAAAATGGAACAAAAATATATCTTTCAATTAAAAAACAGATGTTGAATTGTGGGTAGTGTAGGTGTTTTTTTTCTACTCAAAATCTCATTTTTAGACTGCTGTTTCCCAGAGAAACACATTGCATATTTTTTGGCTTGGTAAATACTGGAAAAGCACCTTGTCCTCATATTGATAAGGATAAGTGTTTCTTCCCCACGATAGACAAGTGGTTGTGGTGGTCCCAGAGCAGGGAGCTTATCAGAACCTTGAAGTCCCCTTTAACAAGAAAAGGGGCACCCAGTTACAGTACTCCCCATGTGAATGAGTATTTATTCACCAAAAAATGTAAACAGTAAAAAAACACTTTTTGACAAGTCCTTTCATTTACAAAAATGTTTCATTATGCACATCCAATGTTAATGCACAGTGATACAGATCCACGTCAATCATGATCAACACCTGCTGATGCCACCAAAAGAAAAAAACTTGACGACCACCAATTTCCCCCATCCCATTGCTTCTCTCACAATGAATGACGTCTCCGGGACCCGCTGTTAAAGTAAAGAAAGGGGGGGGTTCCAGGTGACATAATTGAATCCCCCGCTGACAGGTGAATGTTTTGGGCACAGATGAATCAATAGTTGCTGGAATACCAGTGGGTCCCTTTAAACCAGGAACCCTAATCAGGAAACTTTCACATTTAGCAGTGGTTGTATTACACGGATACATGCTCAGCTAGAGGTTTGATATGGATTTTGTGGGGCTTTCTTGTAACTTCCAGATTTAGATTTAATGTGCTTGATGTCTCACTCAGAAATTGTGACCTATCCGTTAAAGGCATCAGAGGTGTGCTTCAAATCTGATTTTTTTTATTTTACATTTTAAACAAATAGACAATCATTTTATATTTCCAGATCCAATATGCATGAATATGCATGCCTCTTCGCTCAAAAATCATGCAGTCTGTCCATGCATGTTTAATATCTGTGGTACCCATCTAAACAATGTTGGCCTTGAAGACACTCATTTTTATTTCCATATATAATTTGTACGCTCAATCACTCAATCACTCAAAAATTTAAATAAATTATATATATAGCTCTCTATAACATACAGTGTATACCAATCTTAAATTGCTGTATAACATGATCCTATATGCTGTATTATCATAAATAAAGTGCTTCCATATTATATAAACCTAAATAAAAGAAATATATAATTTTCAATTCATAACTCCAATGTGCCACCATAAGTAAAATGTTCCAGTGTCCACTTCAAGTCCACTGAAGTGTTTAGCTTGAGATGATTAAATAAATCCTCGTACATAAGCTGTACCTGTTTATCTGCGGCGTTCTCTCCTCCACAACTTTCAAAAGTACACAGATTAGATGGTATTTCAAAGCAAGTCAGAGTGCAGAGATTGAATGCCACACACTGCACAGCAAAGAGCAGAGAGCTAAGTGTAATCTGAGACCTAAGTGACTTTGCTGGAAAACATGCACATCTGAGGCTGTCAATGAACTGTTATGTGCTGGGGGGGGTGCCATCACCAAGGATTTTCTGGTGTCAGGAAAACTGTCAGAAGCGACTGATAGCAGTGGAAGGAGAGAGCAACCAGGATCCACAATACATGCTATGGATTGAGGCAAGTACACGTTATATAAGGATATGCTTTGTTCAGTTTTCATTTCAGAGGTATGCAACCACTTTAATAATTCATATAATAAACATCCTCTCATGGTGCTCTCTAATTGCAATAGTGTCAAAGAGCAGCAACCCATAAAAGTCCTTATACAGATAGACCATAAAACCTTGTATAAAGTGTGTTGTGCCATATTATTATAAAAATGTACAACTAGTATCCAACAACAGTGTCCTTCACAATCTGTGTTATCTGTGTTCAAATTCTCCCTTTATCTGTGCTACACCTTCTTCCCCTATGTTAGAAACACTCACCAGACTTTCAGGCCCCTTAGGTCAATACGTGGTTCAACTGAATTGATTTTGTACCAAGAAATGTTGTTCCCCTTCATCTGGTTCCTCCTCAGTTTTTAGATGCAGTCATATAAAGGCAGAAACGGAGAGTATCTCATCACTTAAGACCATTTTTTCAGAAATAAAGCGTGATATAAAATATTACACTCACATTAATTTGTGCCTACCCTGGCCCTGAAGATAGTATAAGGCTGGGTTCACACTAGTCCAATTCTCGGACTGACATTAGGAGCACAAGTTGCATTACCTCACAAAAACAATGATTGCCTATGAGAGCCATCTTAACTGGTCCAACTTTGAAAAAGGTTCCTGTACTACTTCTGTCCAACCTTGATCCCACTTTAGCCCATTGAAAGGCATTGAAGTCGGATAAAAGTCGGATCATTGTCTTCACTGATCTGACTTTAGCATGCGAGTTGTGCTCTGGGGATCTGGAAGGGGAACTCCATGCCAAATTTTTAAAAAACGGCATGGGGTCCCCCTGCAGGAGCATACCAGGCCCTTTGATCTGGTATGGATTTTAAGGAGGAACCTCACGCAAAATTTTTAAAAAATATGGCGTGGGGTTCCCCCCAAAATCCATGCCAAACCCTTATCCAAGCATGCAGCATGGCAGACCAGGATAGGGGGTGGGGATGAGCGAGCTCCCCCCTCCTGGACCATACCAGGCCACATGCCCTCAACATGGAGAGTATGGGTGCTTTGGGGCAGGGGGGCTCTGCGCCCCCCACCCCAAAGCACCTTGTGCCCATGTTGATGAGGACAAGGGCCTCTTTCCAAAATCCCTTGCCGGTGGCTGTCGGGCTCTGCGGGTGGGGACTTATCAGAACTGGAAACCCCCTTTAACAAGGGGGCCCCAGATTCCGGCCCTCCAACCTATGTGAATGAGTATGGGGTACATTGTACCCCTATACATTCACCTGAAAGGAAAATGAAAAAAAAAAAACGCTACACAGGTTTTTAAATTATTTTTTTAACCACTTCAATACCGGACGTTTATACCCCCTTCCTGCCCAGACCAATTTTCAGCTTTCAGCGCTCTCGCACTTTGAATGGCAATTACTCTCTCATGCTACACTGCACCCAAACAAAATTTTTATCATTTTTTTCACACAAATAGAGCTTTCTTTTGGTGGTATTTAAGAACCTCTGGGTTTTTTATTTTTTGCGACATAATTGAAAAAAGTGTGAAAATTTTGAAAAAAAAACCACTTTTTTTTTAGTTTCTGTGATAAAATTTTGCAAATAAGTAATTTTTGTCCATAAATTTGGGCCAAAACCTATACTGCTACCTATCTTTGGTAAAAATAACCCAAATAAGTGTATATTATTTGGTCTGTGTGAAAGTAAGAGCCGGTTCACACTGAGGCGGCACGACTTGCAGGGCAAAGCAAGTCGCGCCGTTCGAGGCTACCTCAGCGCGGCTTGCAAGGAGACTTCTTTACATAGAAGTCAATGCAAGTCGCGCTGAGGTCGCCCCGAAATAGTGCAGGAACCTTTTTCTAAGTCGGAGCGACCTGAGTCGCTCCTATTAGAACGGTTCCATTGCACTGCATGGGGACGACTTGTCAGGTGACTTGAGTTGCCTGACAAGTCGCCTCAGTGTGAACCGGCTCTTATAGAGTCTACAATCTATGGTGCAAATTATTGAAAATTGATCACACCTGATGCACTGATGGCATATCTCATTTCTTGAGGCCCTGAAATGTCGGGAAAGTACAAATACCCCCCAAATGACCCCATTTTGAAAATTCGTCATTCCAAGGTATTTAGCAAGAGGCATGGCGAGTTTTTTGAAGTTGTACTTTTTTCCCACAATTCTTGGGAAAATTAAGAAATTATTATTTTTTTTTTTTTGCACAAAATTGTCAAAACAACAAGTTATTTCTCACACACAGCATATGCATACTTCCAATTACACCCCAAAATACATTCTGCTACTGTCCCCGAGTATGGCGATACCACATGTGTGAGACTTTTTCACAGCCTGGCCACATAGAGAGGTCCAACATGTAGGGAGCGCCGTCATGCATTTTAGGAGCAGAATTTTCACATCTAATTTCCTAACCACCTATTACACTTTTGAAGGCCCTGGAGCACCAGGACAATGGAATTACCCTCAAAATGACCCAATTTTGGAAAGCAAACACCCCAATGTATAATCTGTGAGGCATTATGAGTCTTTTGAATGGTTCATTTTTTTCCACAAGTCTTCGAAAAATGTGGAAAGAAAATGAAAACGCTTTTATTTTTACACAAAGTGGTCAATTTATAAGTTATTTCTAACACATAGCATGCACACAGCAAAAATTACCTCCCAAAATATATTCTGCTACTCATCCCGAGTATGGCAATACCACATGTGTGAGACTTTTACACAGCCTGGCCACATAGAGAAGTCCAACATGCAGGGAGCACCGTCAGGCATTCTAGGAGCAGAAATTTCACATCTAATTTCCTAAAGACCCATTACACTTTTGAAGGCCCTGGAGCGCCAGGACAAGGGAATTGCCCACAAAATGACCCCATTTTGGAAAGCAAACACCCCAGCGTATATTCTGTGAGGCATTATGAGTCTTTTTAATGGTTAATTTTTTTCAAAAGTCTTCAAAAAATGTGGAAAGAAAATGAAAACGCTTTTATTTTTACACAAAGTGGTCAATTTATAAGATATTTATAACACATAGCATGTACATAGCAAAAATTACCCCCCAAAATATATTCTGCTACTCGTCCCGAGTATGGCGATACCACATGTGTGAGACTTTTTCACACCCTGGCCACATACAGAGGCCGAACATGCAGGGAGCACCGTCAGGCGTTCTAGGAGCATAAATCACACATAAAATTTCATTGATACCTATCACACTTTTGAAGGCCCCGGGGCACCAGGACAGTGGAATTACCCCCAAAATGACCCCATTTTGGAAAGCAAACACCCAAGGTATATTCTGTGAGGCATGGGCTGCAGATAGGTACTCGGGTACTCTAATGGGCTGCAGATAGGTAATCAGGTATTCTGATGGGCTGCAGATAGGTACTTGGGTACTTTGATGGGCTGGAGACAGGTACTCTGGTAATCTGATGGATTGGTAAAAGGTACTTGGGTACTTTGATGGGTTGGTGACAGGTACTCGGGTAATCTGAAAGGCAGGTGACAGGTACTCGGGTACTCTGATGGGCTGGTGACAGGTACTCGGGTACTCAGGTGGGCAGGTGACAGGTACTCGGGTACTCTGATGGGCTGGTGACAAGTACTCGGGTACACTGATGGGCTGGTGACAGGTACTCGGATACTCTGATGGGCAGGTGACAGGTACTCGGGTATTCTGATGGGCAGGTGACAGGTACTCGGATACTCTGATGGGCAGGTGACAGGTACCCGGGTACTCTGACAGACAGGTGACAGGTACTCGGGTACTCTGATGGACAGGTGACAAGTACTCAAGTACTTTGATGGGCAGGTGACAAGTACTCAGGTACTCTGATGGACAGGTGACAAGTACTTGTGTACTCTGATTGACAGGTGACAAGTACTCGGGTACTCTGATGGGCAGGTGACAGGTACTCGGGTACTTTGATGGGCAGTTGACAGGTACTTGGGTACTTTGATTTACAGGTGACAGGTACTCTGATGGACTGTGACAGGTACTTTGATGGGGTGGTGACAGGTCCTCTTTATTGGGGGGGTGATCAGTGTGCTTGGTGTACAGTAGGCGGTAACGAGCTGTTACCGCAATCTCCCTGTCACACACGATCGGTGTGTGACAGGGAGAACCGCGGTAACAGCTCGTTACCACGGTTTGTTTACATCACATGACCGGCTGTGATTGACACAGCCGGTCACGTGGTAAAGAGCCAAATCTATTGGCTCTTTACACGGATCGGAGTTGGGCTTTGTCCGAGGGACAAGCCTCAGCTCCGATCGCCGTGCTGCGCGCCCCCGGGGGCGCGCACGAGCGGCGTGCACGAGAGGAGCGTCAGTGACCGGCTGTGATTGGACACAGCTGGTCACGTGGTAAAGAGCCAATTTTATTGGCTCTTTACCACGATCTGGGGGGGACATAACCCCCCGGCAGACGAGCGATCTGTGATCGCCGCTCTGCGGGCCCCTAGGGGCCCGCAGTAGCGGCAAGAAGCGGCGGACTTCATATGAGGTCCGCCCAGATCGACGACCAGTCCCTGCCGATGTCATTTTACAATGGCTCGGTAGGGAACTGGTTAAATCAGCTTCGGTGTCTTCTGCTCTTTTGCCAGTCTTCTCTGTTGTCCTCTTCCCCCTGTTCTCCCTCTCTTCTTCTTCCCATATTGACACGACACAATCTCCTTCATGAATGCAGCTTTGCTGTGTGCTGAGACTTATATTGGCATGGGGCGGGGCCATCTGCTGACATCATGCGGAGAACCCACCCCTTATGATGTCACAGCCTCGCCCCAGGATGTGCCCTCATAAGGGGGCAGGGCCTCTGGAAAAAATAGAGGAGAAAGAGCAGGGTAAAAAGAAGAAGAAAGAGAAGAAAATGGAAAATGGAAACATTTCAGAAAACAAATGCATTTCAAAAGGTTAATTAATTAGATTTCAAATAGCAAAACCCGTATTAGGCACCACGTTTTGAACCCAGGGACCCCAATTTTTTATTTTGGCACTAGCCATCTACAAAAAAGTGTAAGTCCCTTTCTGACTGAAGTATATGAAGAAAACATGGCACCCATCCATATCAAGCAAAGGGGATGGGAAAAGGAAGCAGATCAAGGGGTCATGGGAAACTAGGGTATACTTGTTTTCATTTTGTTTTAATTATTTTTATTTATTCATTTTGAAGTAGAAAGGGATTATATTGTACTGCTTCTATCCAGCGAGGGTCCAAAATGGACCGTTCGTTTACCAATATATAGCCCAGGTACTTTCTGACCCTAGCACGCAGGAAAGAAAGGTAAAGGCAATCATTCCTCCAAGAAAGGCTGCAAATTGCATTAACTATCCAAGCCATGTGGAACTAAAGATCCTAGGTTATATATCCACATTTTCTCTTTCTGAAGGAGGATGGTGTCAAAATCCCCTCTTCTTATTGGCAAATTCAGCACCTAGATGCCTTTTACCGTTAGACCTTTTGGATCACCCTTATGGTACTGAGTGAAATGCACTGCCAGTGGACCTTGGTCATCTTTTTTCTTGATACTTGTGATGTGCTCACCAATCCTAATGCGTAATTGCCTCTTTGTCTTCCCTACATAAATCTTATTGCAGGGACAGCAAAGCCTGTAAATTACTCTTCATTTGCATCGAGCAATTAATAAATTGTTTGATTTTAAATTCCTTTGTTCCATTCGAACTGGTGAACACATCTGTCCTCTGGATATACTTACAGATATGACAATGTCCACAGGTGTGCATTCTATGCATATAGGTTAACTCTGTTAGCCAGTTTTTGTTCGGGGTCCTCTGAAATTCTGAAATTCTGAGTGCACAAGTGCATCGTTAAGGTTACGGGCTCTTTTTGCTGTCATCACACAATCCCTGCAACCATTGGGTACACAGTTAGAACGTGCCAATTTTTTTTTAGGATTGTTTCAATCTGGCGCCACTGTGAGTCATACCTGGTTATAATTCTTGGGTGCTTTCTCTGTTTTAGATCACCTCCTTGTCTAACTTCTTTTCCAAGTAAGGTTTTTCATTCAGTGTCACCTGCCTCCTTTTTTGCTTCTTTTAGGACCCTGTGGGAATAACCCCTCTCTCTAAACCATTGGTATATCTCCTTAGCTTCTTCCCTAAAGTCATAATCACTGGAACAATTTCTCCTTATTTGCAGAAATTGCCCAGTTGGGATTCCTTGTATCAGTGACCTTGGATGGTGGCTTTGTGCCTGAAGTAGGGTGTTTGCTGCTGTTTCCTTCTGGAAAGTTTTTGTTGTTACTTTCGTGCCTTCTATAGAGACCTGTAGACCCGAAGATAGTATGCCTATTCTAGTAACAGAGTGCCTCTCCGCCGGCATTTCCTGCCTTTGTGTGAGTATGCATTCAAACAACCCCGACTGATGTCACATACCAACCCTGCATAGGGACTTTATTTGTGATTATATATGGGAACATGTTATATAGCAATTTAACATTGGTATATACTGTATGTTATAGAGTGCTGTACTGTATATATAATTTTATAGGTTAAGATTTCAGGGATATCATTTGCAGAAGCTGGGGTGGGGAATTTAAACATGGACACTGATATAAAAACAGTAAATTGACTCAGAAATTGAAGCCTGCCTATACAAGCTTAATATATATGGTGCAAATCTATATCGTTTTTTCATCTTCATTTTTCTAAAGAATTTGCTCCATTTTTTATTTCTAGATGCAATGTGCTTGCTCTCTCCCTAATAAATTGCTGCCCGTACAAGAATAGTTTAAAAGGTGTGCTGAAAATCAGTACCATTTTTTGGTCCTTAATCTTAGGAAATAGGCAATTACTTTTTTGACAAGAAATCTGCCTTCTGGCTGTTGACTGTGGCATATTAAGCTGATTTTTCTTCACAATAACATATGCCTCATCTCTTCCTCTAACATAATATTCAGCAAATCTATACTATATTGATGGCTCCTGTCTTTAAAATAACACAATATAGTTCTAATTTCAGGAATAAAAGTGGAATAATTTCTACTATTAGATTGCTGCCCCAGGCCCAAATCAATCTACTTCCATACTCTCCAGCCACTGTGCCATATGTTTGGCTGTTGTCCCTGTGACATGACAATGTTATTTTTTAGTTTGGCAAAACAACTGTCTCGTCTCTGGAATGTGGTTTTGTGCTTTGGAGGTGTTTTGATGCACTCTGGTTTGATATTTTTTTTAAACTTTGTGCACAATATCACAATCAACTAAGTGCCTTTTTTTATCTAATTTACAGTACCTGCCAATGGATGTTAGCTACATTGTCCCTGCTAAATTCAGTGCTTGATTATGGTCTATCACTACTATACAAAAATCTTCTCTGAAAAAAACTGTTGTCTTTTGAGAAAATGCAAAACAACCATATTTGATTACTGCTGCTGTATGTATGTCAATGAATAATTTAAAAGTTAACTAAATGATTCCACATGCAATTTATGTGGTGCCATAATACAGTGTTGCTGATGCTGTCTCTAATGTTCTGTGAAACGACATACAGATTTTAGGTATCCTCCAAGCATGTAATCTGAATTTTTTTTTTTTTAAGTTGCTCCCTAAGCTTCCTTCCCACCAAGGCCACTGCCCAGCCCCTCATGCTCATTGTTTGACTATACATGAACTCTTAACCCAGAAATGGACATTACTAATTTCCAAGATTGCTTTCAATGGGGTTTGGATTTGGGAATCTTAACTTTGGTAACATTTTCTGTACCTGTGTCAAACAGAACCCAAGTATGTTCACTTTATCCCTAGTCAGAATGTGAATCATCTCAAAGTTTATTGTGTAATAGAGCAGCTTAGCTTCTAGTAAAGCTTTGCCTAGTTTTAAGGCAAACACACTGCCCACTTACAGTAAACTCTACTTATAAAACACATTTAGAAAAAAAATTAAGTTCATTGTCAGGGTTTGCATTTTATACCTAAACCAGCCACGGAACCTAGGCAATTCACATGACTGGGTTTTAGGGGAAAAGTGGCAAATCTACCCAGTGTATATTTGGTATCTAAGACAACAGTTACAAATAAAAGCATATTTCATAGTTACATAGTTAGACAGGTTGAAAAAAAACAAGTCCATCCAGTTCAACCAAAAAAAAAAAATTATATATATATATATATATATATATATATATATATAGATATACACACACA
>BLSH010058093.1:234488-250382 GCA_018402905.1 Glandirana rugosa
GGGCGAGTGGGTCGGAAAGATGCCGGCCGGTGGCCTCGGGCCCCAACCTTGGTTCACTAATCGACTAGACTACCCCTCCTCGACCTCCTCTAAAGGGGACGCACTCGACACTGAGTGTCGGACATCCTCTGGGGTAGCGGACTAGCAGGTGGACAGGAGAGGGGGGTGCAGCCAGGTGGAAAGGAGAGGGCGTGCAGTTGGGTGGAGGGGTCACACACCAGTGTTAAGATCAGGTCCTCCTATGGAAGCCTTCATCCCCAGCGCTCCCCCCACCACCTGACAAGTTCTTACCTTGGGGTACTTCTTTCCAGCTCCCTCCGCATGTCAGGCAGTGGCAGTCGGTGTCACCAGTCCCAAGATCAGGCGATGGGGTCTCCTACAGGCTGTGAGTCACAGCTCACGCAGGGGAAATCTCCTCCAGCTCCTCCCCATCAGATCAGCTAATCACTTGGTTCCAACCCCGGGCTCCGGTGGCCGGCCGTAGAAAGGCTGGGTGAGCGGGGCATGCTGCAGGAGCAGCTGAGCTTTGGGCTCCTGCAGGACAAGTGGCCCTGTGTGTGTCCTATGGCCTGTCCGGGTCTGAGTGCATCCATGATGCCGACCTCCCTGCTCCTCCAATGACTGCACATCACCCAGGGAGGGAGGCGGGCAGAGAGCTGACACAGCTGCTGGACATTGGCACGGTCACCCCTGGCTCCATGGGAGGGGGATCTGCCTGCTCCTTCTCCCCACCCAGCGACTCTGCACCAGCAGCCAGCCAGATGGAGCCGCCTCCCACTGCACTCTGCATCACACCAGCCACCACCCGTCAGGGGATAACCAATCCTCTGGAAGGGACCCAGGAGCTGTAGCTGCGCCCCTAGGCGGCAGTGTGCCCTAGGTGGCTGCCTAGTTCGCCTAGCGGGAGTGTCAGCCCTGACCACTGTGCTTCTAATACCAGTGAGCTATGATTGGCCCACAGCTATCAGATGGAACCTGGGCCAACCACAGCACCATGTACTATGTGATTAGCTGTAGTCAATCACATATTATTAGTAATTACAGCTGTTATGAATGAAACTCATTCATGACAGTTCAAAGCATTGCTACAATGATCATTATATCCAAATAATATACACTTATTGGGATTTTTTTATACCAAAGACATGTAGCAGAATACATTTTGGCCTAAAATTAGGAAGAAACCTGATTTTTTTTTTAAATTTTATTGGATATGTTTTATAACAGAAAATAGAAAATATTGGGGGTTTTTTTTCAATTTTTTTTTTTTTCGTTTACATAATAAAAAATAAAAAAAAACAATGGTTATCAAATATAATCAAAAGAAAGCTCTATTTGTGTGAAAAAAAATGATACACATTTAATTTGTGTACAGTGTTGCATGACCGTGCAATTGCCAGTTAACCACTTTCTTACTGGGCACATATACCCCCTTCACGACCAAACCAATTTTCAGCTTTCAGCACTGTCACACTTTGAATGACAATTTGCATTTAACCACTTCTGAACCACCCGCCGTCATTATACGGTGGTATTTTGCCATTGAATAATGTTGCTATGGTAGCAGATAGCTACCATAACCCTGCTATTTTTTTAAACAGCAGGCGGCCCGCTTTCAGATAAAAGCGGTCTCTGTGGCAGATTCACCACAAGATTACTTTTATCGGGGGCGGGAGAGGTGCCCACCCGCCTCCCGCCGATTTCCTGTTGTCTCCGCCACTTACCGGGCCCGCTAGTAGCAACGGAAATGATCGGGTCCTCTTCCATCGATGCCTGGATGCTGAGTGAGCGAAAGATGCCGCCCACTCAGCTCCACAGCATTGAAGGGCGGAAGCAACGTCAAACGTCACTTTCGCTCATAGCTCTTAAAGGAGAAAAATATATATATATTTTTTCAAATGACATTTGTTTTTTATTTTTATTGCATTTAAGTGTAAATATGAGATCTGAGGTCTTTTTGACCCCAGATCTCATATTTAAGAGGTCCTGGCATGCGTTTTTCTTTTACAAGGAATGTTTACACTCCTTGTTATAGGAATAAAAGTGATCAAAGTTTTTTTTTTTTTTAAAGGACAGTGTAAAAAAATAAAAAAATAAAAAGTAAAATAAGTAAGAAAAAAAAAATTTAAAGGTGCCCTGTCCCGCCAAGCTCGCACACAGACGCGAACGCATACGGAAGTCACGCCCGCTTATGAAAACGGTGTTCAAACCACACATGTGAGGTATCATTGTGATTTTTAGAGCACTAGACCTCCTCTGTAACTCAAAACTGGTAACCTGTAGAAATTTTTAAACGTCACCAATGGAGTTTTTTGTGCGAGCGGGCGCAATTTTGAAGCATGACATGTTGGGTATCAATTTACTCAGCATAACATTATCTTTTACCACATGGAAAAAATGGGCTAAATTTACTGTTGTATTATTGTTTTATCTCAAAAAAAGGATCTTTTAAAAAAAAAAAAAAAAAAAGCACTTGTAAGACCGCTGCGCAAATCCGGTGTTAGAAAAAAATATATATAATGTTTTTTTTTAACTTGTAAGCATGAATCTCAAAAGGAGGCTTGGTCCTTAAGTGGTTAATCGCCACTGGGTTTTTTATTTTTTGCTAAACAAACAAAAAAAGACCAAAATTTTTTTTAAAAAAATAGTTTTCATAGTGTGTTATAAAAAAATTCCAAACAGGTAATTTTTCTCCTTCATTGATGTGCGCTGATGAGGCTGCACTGATGGGCACTGATAGGCAGCACTGATGGACACTGGTTCTGTAGGTGGCACTGATAGGTGGCACTGATGAGGCACTGATAGGCGGCACTGAAAGGCACTGAGAGGTGGCACTGATAGGTGGCACTGATGGACACTGATAGGTGGCACTGCTGGGCACTGATAGGTGGCACTGATAGACACTGGTAGGTGGCACAGATAGGCAGCACTGATAGGTGGCATTGATGATGAGGCACTGATGGGAACTGATTGGCAGCACTGATGGACACTGATAGGTGGCCCTGGTGGACACTGATTAGCAGTACTGATTGGCACTGGTAGATGGCACTGGTGGGCACTAGTTAGCAGCACTGGTTGGCACTAATTAGCAGCACTGGTGATCATTGTGTGGGACCAATGTCCCTGTTACAGAAGCCGGTAATCGGCTTTATTCTTTTCTCCACTGTGAGGAAAAATAAAAGCTGGTGACCGTCATGGGTAGTGCATGCATGGTTGGACATCCATGTATGCCCTCCCGGCATTTTAAGCTGTCTATCAGCTATAGCCTGGGCATCAAGTGGTTAAAGTAATGCAGTGCTAAATAGCAAAAAAAGCCTGTTCATTTGAGATGGCCCCCTGCTCGGTTCACGGCAGAACTTTTGAACATCGCTTACAGGAGCAGGGCCCCTCTAACCCTCTTGTTTTGAATCGTACTGCTGCTGTATTGTCTCTCTTTATATTATAAAGTGCTGCGCAAACTGTTGGCGCTATATAAATCCTGTATAATAATAATAATAACCAAACCGAATATTGAACCCTATTGAAGTCTATGGGACCTGAACTGGAAAAGTCAAAAGTGCCCATTTTGAAGGCTTATATGCAAGTAATTGGGAATACAATGGTTATGGGAGTCCAGGAACTGCCCTGGGGAACATGTATCAATGAAAAAAAGTTTGTAAAAAACATAATTTTTAAATGAGCAGTGATTTACTGATGCATACGTGGAAGGATAAAAATATTATAAGGACCTAGGTCACTGTAAGTCTGAATTTTTTCAGGCATTCCAGACACAAATATATATGAAAAATATAAACTTTATTAATACAAAAAATATATAGTAGATAAAGAGACAAGCACCACGACCTGGAGAGCACCTCTCCGGACACTACCATGCTGGATGCACATTCAGTGCCAGTGTAGTGACTGGATACTTTATTTGTATGTATACCCGACCATCCTAATTGGATAAGGATTA
Organism: Glandirana rugosa; assembly: GCA_018402905.1. NCBI lineage: Eukaryota > Metazoa > Chordata > Amphibia > Anura > Ranidae > Glandirana > Glandirana rugosa. The sequence continues at coordinate 238,444 of BLSH010058093.1, forward strand.
ACTTCAGTTATATGAACCCTTTGCCTTAAATGGTGTTACTGATAAATTAGTGACAGACTACAAAACTTTATGAATGTTGGCATCTCTGTTTATAGTTTACCTGTATGATACCTGGGACTTCTATAAGAGATCATTGCAATAAGTTCATTCCAGGTGCCTCTATACATGTCTGAAGTATATACCACTTATCTCTGCTGGCAAATCTTGATGTCTGGTTAGGAAGCCGTTTTCTCTTGTGCATGTGTCTTGTTGCTGTGAGACCTTATTCTTTTCCATCACCCCTCTGTGTCCTGAAAAAGTGAGTCAACGAAACACGTTGACGCACAGGGGCCTACTGTTCTCATTCATTATGCTCCATGCGTGTTTTTAAACAGTCGTGCTGCTTGTCTCTTTTTCTACTATATATATTTTTGTATTAATAAAGTTTGTATTTTTTATATATATATATATATATGTGTGTGTGTCTGGAATGCCTAAAAAGTCCAACCTACAGGGACCTAGGTCCTTATAGTATTTTTATCCTTCTACTTATAACTTTACGGATGTGGCTATAGGAGTGAATATCCTCTCATTCTATAAAAAATGACTCATGCATAAAGTGAAAACATCAAAATGAGAAATAAAAATGAAAAAAACCCTTTAAATATAAAAAAAAAATGCCTGTAAAGTGGCACATCTGTACTGTGCATAGAACATGCTGCAGCAATAATGACATTTATAAAGCCAAAAAAAATTTACATATTCCATTCAAGCTTTCTTTATTTTATAAACAATGGCTTGGGGAGCCAATCTGTATGATGAGGCCACAATTTAGTGCACTCAGAACAAGATTAGAGGGGTGTCTCTTTCGCAGACTTTGGATAGAAGTAACAGGTGCAGAAAAATTGGGCTTTGGGTGTTGGTAATGCCTTCACACCATAAACGCTATAGAGGTACTCTTGATGAAAGCAAGAATTAGCCTTACTGCCAAAAATTTAAATTTGATACCCCGCTCAAACAGTTGTGGGAAAATTGGTCTTTCGGTTCTGGTGGTGCCTTCACACCGTAACCCTATAGAGGTACTCTTGTTGAAAGCAAGAATTAGCGTTGCCGTCAAAAATTGCAATGATATGCACCTGTTAAACAGGTGCAGAAAAGTTGGCCTTTGGGTGTCAATGGTGCCTTCACACTGTAACCTTACAGAGGTACTCTTGATATAAGCAAGAATTGGTCTTGCTGTCAAAAATTGCAAGGATATGCACCTGTCAAACAGGTGCTGAAAAATTGGTCCTTGGGTATTAATTGTGCCCATAAAACCTACACCAAAAATCTTCTTCCAGATGAAATCAACACCCACAAAGCTAGGCAGCCTAGATAGTCTTTCAGAGATTTGAGATCCAGAAAGCACTTAATCAGCGACATCAGTATCAGGGGCTTGATAGTTACTGCTAATCTAGGACTGATTCATTTTGATAAATGTAAGCCGGTCCACGGAGTCTGTGGACAAACACACACTCTTATCTGTCACAAAACCTCCAGCAGCACTGAATGCCCACTTGGAAAGCATGCTGGATGCAGGGCAGCCCAGCAGCTCTATAGCATACTAGGCAAGTTCTGGCCAGTGGTCTAGTCACATGACCCTGTAACCCAGTGGATTGTCAACTGGAAAGCTCTTCATATCTGTTTTCACCTCTAGATAATCTCCCACCATATAACTAAGATGCTGCCGATGTGGAAGCTGACAGCCCCAGGCATCGAAAAAAATATTTAAAAAATTTTGAAATGCATCACTGAGACGGCCCACTTCTTCATCACTCCTCTCTTGACCAACAGAAGCCTCAAAACTATGTTTTCCATCAGACTCTAACCTACCAGAGTCGGAAAAGGCGTTACATAAACTCCTCTTTAAGGTGTCCTTAAGAGATTTCATCTTATGCTCCCTCTGTGGGGACAGGATGAGTTTTGAGACTTTCCCCTTATAACGGTGGTCAAGGAGGGTTGCCAACCAATAGTGATCCTTCTCCTTGATGCCACGTATTCTCTGGTCCTTTTGGAGGCTTTGAAGAATGAGAGAGCCCAGGCACCTCACATTTGCTGAGGCATGAGAAGCAGACTCCTCAGGGTTATTGAGGATTACAGTATCTGGAACTGCCTCCTCCTAGCCACGTACTACTCCCAAGGGTTCTGGGGATGAAAAACTATCTGTTAAGGGTTGACGTATGTCTTGCTCTGCTTCAATGCCACCAAAGCTGCCAGAATCCTCCTCCCTTTCCTCTTGTGTGTTCGGTGGCATAGGAAGAATGGTGTCTGCTTATGGCGAGCCTTGAGAGGAAAGGAAGTCCTCCTCTTCCTCCCACTGTTCTGCCTCGAGTGCACTGTCCATATTGCCATGTAGAGTCTACTCCAGCAGGAACACAAAAGGGATTGTGTCACTGATGTATGCATTGTCACGGCTCACCACCCTTGTGGCCTCCTCAAATGGTGACAGTACAGTGCATGCATCCTTTATGAGCAGCCATTGGCATGGAGAAAAAAAGCAGAGCCTTCTTGAGCCTGTCATTGTGCCATACTCACACAGGTAGTCATCTACTTCATGTGCAACCGCTGCAGCATTGCCAAAGTCAAGTTCCACCTTGTGGGCATGTCACAAATCAGGCAGTTTACGGGCAGGTGAAATTCCCGCTGAATTTCAGCCAACCCGAGCACTGTCTGTGCATGACTGCCTGAAATGGCTACAGAATCTTTTGGCCTGCTTCAGCAGATCTTCCAACCCTGAGTACCTATTTAAAAAATGCTGCACCACCAAATTGAGGACATGTGCCAGTCATGGCACATGTGTCAACTTTCCCTGTCTAAGGGCGGACAGGAGGTTTGTGACATTATAGCACACCCCCATTTCTGGCTCCAGATAGCATGGCATAAACCACCTCTGGGTCTGCCCCTGCAGAGCTGCCAGAATCTCTTCTCCGGTGCAGGTCCTGTCCCCTAGACAGACCAGCTGAAGCACTGCATGACACATTTCAGCCTGACTCATTGAATAGCCCCTTGAATGCTTAGGGGCTACTTATGGTTCATGGGACAATTCAGCAGAGGGGGGCATGGAGGAGGAGGAGGTGGAGTTGACAAATCTCACATTATCACAACTAGCTGTATGGAGACATGACAGCACAACAAGCTGCAACACTGAGCCCTGTCCTGCATCCTTCCAAGTTGCAAGTGGAGTTACCCAGTGTGCTGTGAACTAAATATATAGTCCATGACCATGCTTGCTGGACCACATGTCAGCAGTAACGTGGACCTTGCGGCTAACTGCCTTGCCACAACATTGCCTTCCACGTGATGGTAGAGAGCTGGAATAGCCTTATGTGAAAAGAAATAGCGACTGGGAACCTGCCATTGGGGTACAGCACATTCTGCAAATTCATGGAAGGGGCAGAATCCACTAGATGGAAAGGCAGGAGTTGTAAAGCCAGCAACTTTGACTAGCTTGAATTTAGATGCTGGGCATGTGGGTGGCAGCTTTTTATATGTGGGTGGCAGTGACTGGATTTTTTTTTTTTGCTGCAGCAGATGGGGCACAGAAATTTGTTTGCTATAGTCTACAGCTGGTAGTATGATACGACCAGACGTGCAGCAAGGACCTGGGACACCCTGTGCTATACCATCATCCCTGTCAATGGAAGCTGCTGAGAGGTCATGAGGTATAGCAGGGGTAGACTGGAAAGGCGAGGAGGAGCAGAATTGCATCCCTTTTGTGTGGCTTTCAGGTGCTCTTGCCAATGGGCTGAGTGGTGGAAGGTTGAATGCCTTGTCAAGCGTTTTTTGCCACGCTTGATGTGTTTGAGACAAAGTTTGCAAATTGCAACAGTACGATTGGCTGCACATGTGGTAAAAAAGGCTCAAACAGCTGAGCTATGGGAAGTGGGCTGAGAGATAACAGCTCCACAATCTGGTGGAATAGGGTGGCTGCCTCTTTGGGGTTGTGCCTCACCCTCACTTTCTTCCTCTGCTCATTCTGGCACCCAAGTCACCTTAGTGACCTCATCATCATTATCATCCCCTCCATCCTCATTATCACTGCAGACAACTTGGCAATATGCTGCGGCTGAGGGAACATGACTGCCAATTTGTTGTTTACCAGTGTTCTCCCCTCTCTGTAGGCTCATGTTCCTACCTTCTTCAACCTTAGAACCAAGATCTGAATCAACTAATGGCTGTGGATTGTCAAGGAGCGAGTGGCTGACGCTGTGTTCAAATAACTCAGCTGACTCCTCCATGCCCAATGCTGGGGCTATGCCATAAGCAGCTGAGGACAAAGAGGCAGAATAAGCCACTCTGGCAGCTGCAGTGTACTGCGCACTAGTCTCTGCTTGGGTGACGGAGGATGATGATGGTTTAGTGAGCCAGTCCACCACCTCCTCTGCATGCTGTGGCTGGATGGCATGAGCAACATCACTAAACAGAGGACATGATGCCCACCCTTTGCCTGTGGACACATACGCTGTTGGCCTCCTCACAGTGCCATGGGAACATCTGCCTCTCCTTGTTGGCCTCCCAGACATGATAGGGTGGCGTTTATTAACAAAATGTAATGAAGATGTGAAAATGTGTATGTGGATGCATTTTAATCAAAGGAAAGCGGTGTTTGGTGCACTTTAACTTGAGTACTCACTACACAGACACACCCCACTGTCACACTAAAATATACTGTAGTAAAACTGCACTGACGCACAGCAATATACTGTGGTAAACGTGCACTAATGCACTGAAATATACTGCATTAAATGTGCAGTAATGCATTCAAATTTACTGCATTAAATGTGCAGTAACGCACTGGAATATACTGCATTAAATGTGCAGTAACACACTGATAAATACTGCGTTAAACATGCAGTAGCACACTGTTATATACTGCATTAAACGTACAGTAACACACTCAAATATACTGCATTAAATGTGCAGTAACGTACTGATATATACTGTGTTAAACGTGCAGCAATGCACTGATATATACTGCGTTAAATGTACAGTAATGCACTGATATACACTGTGTTAAATGTGCAGTAACACACTCAAATATACTGCATTAAATTTGCAGTAACGCACTGATATATACTGTGTTAAACTTACAGCAATGCACTGATGTATACTGCGTTAAATGTACAGTAACGCACTGATATATACTGCATTAAATGTGCAGTAGCACACTGAGTTAAACGTACAGTAATGCACTGATGTATACTGTGTTAAACATGCAGTAATGCACTGATATACCGCATACTGCAGGAAACCTGCCCTGACAAATTAAACTAACACTCTAGTAAAAATGAATTGTCACACCACACTCACAAAACTGACACTAAAGTAAAAATGAATGGTCACACTACACTCTCAAAAACTGCCACTAAAGTAAAAATGAATAGTCAAACTACACTCACACTGAACTATCACTAGATTCGCTCTAAACTGATATTCTACAGTGACAATAGAATCACAATAGCACACTATAGCACACTAACTCACTAGTAACACTGAACAGAGCCCTGCTCTATCTCTCTCCACATCAATATCACCCTGCAAATGACTGCTATGGGGAAAATACTTTTATAGTGTGGGGCGGGACTAAGAGCGATGAGCCATGATTGGAAAGAGTCATCATTACTTTCTCCAATAATTGCTCTGACAGTGCTCTGTGCCCTGATTGGGCAAAGCTTTCATTGCTTCAGCCAATCAGGGCTTCCAATGCACTGTGCGAAGGCACAGTGCATTGTGCTAATTCGGCGGGCCGAACAAACAGGTGTTCATCAAACAGGTGAACAACCAATGCTTGGCCCGAACTAATGCTCGGGCCAAACCGTTCGCCCAACTCTACTGGTCATGAAGAGAGTAAAACCTTCCAGAGCTTAAGTGGTTAAAAATATACTCTATCATTAAATCTCTCTATATTAGTAAAATGTTTGCAATATCATCAGGAAATATCTTATTATTATTAGTCAGATTATATTACAGTACTAAAAACAAATTTCTAATTGGCTAATTTGGGTACTTTATTGTTTTTTGTATCACATTATTAAGCAAGGCTCTATATGTGCTGCAAACAAACAATATATCTGTCTCCACAACAGCTCTATATCAAGAAAAACTGTCTTTTTAACCAAATGTATGCAATAAAGTGCACTGTTTTCTGCTGAAGGCTATTTTAAATTAGTCTAATAAATTGCTATGTTCTTTCCTTGGTGATAATGCACTACATTATGTACCTCTATATATGCAATGCTATCCGTAATGGAGCAGAAATTACATATTAGACACAGACCAGATGTTCTTATATACATTTACATTTATATATATAACAGAACATGAAGTATCACTCTGTCATTGCTAGGTCTCAATGGGACAGGATAAGGAATGAGAGTTTCTCAGAAGAAATGGAAAAACCTTAACTGGGTCACCAGAAAGGATAAATGCAAATAGTAACATTTCTATATGTGCTTGTACGATGATCTATTTAGTAGCGCCTTGTATGTAGATTTTTATATAAACACAAACAAACACATTATCAAGAATTTACATTATCCTTTTATGTGATTTATTGTCATTAAATACATGTATAGCTTCAGACATTTTGTAGAGTATTGTTTTTTAATAGAAATGTTTTATGGGTGTCTGATAAAGTGAACCTTAAACATAAACAATGGTAAATACATTGGCATATACAGAGAAAGCTGCTGGCAGAGACAGTCAGACACACTGTGCACTCAACAAAATAAACAAAATTCTGGCACGCTAATAACAATATACTGCAAACCACATTGATAAAGTGAAAAACGTATGTAATAAAAGTATATAAATTATAAGTCAGTTTAAAATGTGCATAGATGAAACCAATAGTTCCAATCAAAGGTGACACCCACTGCCGTGTAAGGAAGAGTGTCAGAAAACTTCTATATTCACGTGTGCCATCGCCAGTAGTTGAATGGACTCTTACCAGAATCTATGAACTCTATTAAGGAGTCAGATAGGCCTGAAAACAATATCTTAGTATTTGGTACTGAGACCCAGATGGGTACATCTAATCCTCATGATATCTCTAGTTCCTCAGGAATATAATGGATATATGACCACGATGGTAGTGCAAGATTCCTATTAAAATCAAAACATATAAGCCCACATAGTGCAAATCCATAAAACATGTTTATTAAAAGTAAAATGCAAGGCTACTCACATGTAGATCATAAAAACAGCACTCTGTATACAAAACATAGTAGTAAACGATTCCAAGTATTCCAGAGACTGCATGCAAGCGCGGCGACGTCAGAGATAGCGCATGTGACGTCACCACACATGCAGTCTCTGGAATACTTGTAAGAACACATTTAGTCATCTGTCATTAACATACAATGCAAGAAGCCTAGCTTCTAAATCTTTAATCCTTTGTTAGGACAGACCATTTTAAATCTAGTTTTAAGATCTGCCTGCACAGTACAGAGTTAATTGTGGCAAAATAACCACGCATCCCCATAATAAACAAAGAGGGATTGTAATTTTAAGACCAAACATTGAAAATAAGATAAGCTATAATGTTTAATTTTTTTGTGAATGAGAGCATGTAACAGATTAAAGTAGGTGTTATTCCAATTTGGCTGTTTAATTGAAAATACATTTTAAAGTTATTTTTCGTGTACCTGTGAATTAAATCTATTGGCAGCTATTATGATGCCCCTTTGGGCTACAATATATAGGATGAAACAATAGCAAGTTAAAAATGAAAACAGGCTACAGTATGTGGAATATCTGCAAAGTTTTGAAACCCTTATTTAGCCATCTAGCCCTAAGCAGGAGTAAATTTAGTGTTGCTTGGCTGTAATCAACCTAAGCTGAGATTAATAGTTCTGTAAGGGGCAACTATTGACCTGTTTAATCCTAAACAAGTTAGAAAGGTCCAATACAAATCAGCAGCTTCTTTGGGGATGAGTGCTAAATATACTGTACATGATCAGAACATTTTCAGTTGAAGCATGGGAAAATCCAGCAGGTTTGAAAATATGTTCAATTGAAACAGTAAAGGAAAATAATGGGGTGTGGTGACATTAGAGCCCTATCTAAAGAGGAAATTTAATAGAACTATAAAATGTATTCAGATGGCCTGAATTCAAAAATAGACCCGCTTTACTATGGAATGAATGACAAAGGCAGCTAATGAATAAGAGGAAAAAGAGAAACACTGACCACCTACATATACTTAAGGAATAGTTAACCTGATATTGTGGAATTTTCAGCATCTACCTTTGCATTAATTTAGAAAGAGTAGACCTCTATGTGACATACTGGTCTGGGCTGATTATAAAGGTGAAAGAATTGATAGACCTATTACATTTCTGGAACCTAAGAATAATGGGTCATTTCCATTTTTGACATGTGCACAATAAAAAGGTATCACTTTTACACATCCACACACTGGGAGGAATAGGTGCATTAAAAGTTTTTACACGTGCCAAAGTTCGCTTGCAGCATACATTTTTAAATCAGAAAATAGTTTTTATTGAAGCAAATGTGTTCAAGTGCTGTACATTATGCTATATCATATAGATACAATGAGGGAACACAAAAACAAATAGCATAATCGACTATAAATTCTACTGTACTTGGAGATTGTGAAATTGAAAATCCGTACACATGCGCAACCCCAATCGAAATCTGCAGTTGTATAGAGTTAACACGACAAAAATAATATGATCCATACAAACTTTCTTTAGGAATAAGGACTAAAGTTAATAAAAATAGTCATCGGAAAGAAAAGAAAACTGCCTCTTGCACTGACCCCTCACTAACAGCATTTCCTCTCATACACACTGACTCTCCAATAATCTGTTTTTAACACCAACTGATGCAGCGCTAGACCTGGAGTATCTAGCCATGGCTGGCTGCTAAACGGAAATCATTTTTTGGGAACTTTTCTATGGAGGTATGTTAATTTCTCTCTAATAATCGTTGTGTTGACCTGTTCTATCCATTATCTCTTGGTGGGCACTCTGGTGGAGATTCAAAATCTAGCTATTAATTTGCGTGCAACAGAGTAAACGTATAATCGCTTCATTAGGAGTTAATTTGTCTTCCTCAAGAGCACCCAACAAGCAAACAATAGGGTCCCTTTTTATCTGAAAATTATAACCCTGTGATATAGTGGATATGACCTCTGTCCAATACCGAAGGAGTTTTGGGCATTTCCACAACATGTGACTTAGGTCCCCATGATCTCGTTCACACTTCAGGCATTGTGGATTATCTCTACATCCCCATTTATACAGTTGCTGGGGCGTCCTATAGGCTCTATAGAGTAGAAAAAGATGAGACAATTTTTGCATGGCCAACATTGACACCAGCGGAACACCTGAAAAGCAAGCCTCCCAAATATCTCCATCTACAGTTGTGTTCCTAAGTTTACATACCCTGGCAGAATTTATGATTTCTTGGCCATTTTTCAGAGAATATGAATGATAACACAAAAACATTTCTTTCACTCGTGGTTAGTGTTTGGCGGAAGCCATTTACTATCAATTAACTGTGTTTACTCTTTTTAAATCATACATGACCACAGAAACCACCCAAATGAACCTGATCAAAAGTTTTTGGCCTGATAACATGCACACAAGTTGACACAAAGGGGTTTGAATGGCTATTAAAGGTAACCATCCTCACCTGTGATCTGTTTTCTTGTAATTAGTGTGTGTGTGTAGAAAAGGTCAATGAGTTTCTGGACTCCTGACAGACCCTTGCATCTTTCATCCAGTGCTGCATTGATGTTTCTGGATTCTGAGTCATGGGTAATGCAATAGAATTGTCAAAGAATCTGCGGCAAAAGGTAGTTAAACTGTATAAAACAGGGAAGGGATATAAAAAGTTATCCAAGGAATTGAGAATACCAATCAGCAGTGTTCAAACTTTAATCAAGAATTGGAAAATGAGGGGTTCTGCTGAAACCAAACCACGGTCAGGTTATAATGGTGTACATGACAAAAAGCCGTGCACACCTAAATTTACCTTAGCATATTTCCACAGGGTGTTTAACAAGGTAACTGTGGGGAGATTTGGTGCTAAATGGGAAAATCCCGTCTCCAAATGCGCAAGGGCAGAATTCTCTGGGATAAGCAAGTCTCTAACCTGGTCCATAGGATCAACTAGCCCCCACCCCCCAGTTGTTGTATCTGGGACGCTATATAATAGGCACTGAAATGTGGGACAGCCAGTCCCCCCTGTTCCTTCCCCCTTTGCAGAGTAACTAGACTGATACAAGCTGTTTTTTTCCACCAGATTAAATCATGTTACTGTGAAACAATATGTAAAAATCACTTGCGTGGGATCCAAACTGGGGAGTTGTTGAAAACGTTTAGCAACTGGGGGACCCATACCATTTTTATCAGATTTGTCCTCCCTGCCACTGATAAGGGACGTTTATAGCACAGAGAGCACGTTTGCGTAATATCGGTAATAAATTTCACCTAATGTAGGATTGGGGGAAATCTGTATACCTAGGTATCTGAAATTGGGGACTAGTTCCACCGCCCCATACATTCCGGCAAAGAGCAGGGCAATGGGTCCAAAGGCAGGAGCACTGATTTATTCCACTTTATGGAAAATCCAGACAGTCCCCCATGACATGCATTTTAAAGTGCACTTGTGGCCTTTATTATGTAGGGGAGACTACACCGAAAATCAAAGACAGAATTTCACAACATAAGTCATCTAATAGATCCCCTAAATCTGATTTGCCGGTTGCACGCAATTTCAAACAATGAGGACATACACCAGCACAACTCAAATATATGGGAATGGACCATCTATTTGTTTTTAGGAGAGAGGGCAATAGAATTAAAACAAACTGAGGAAAGATGTATTGCACTTCTTCAGGCTTTAATGACTAAAGCTTTGAACAGGAATTTTGATTTGTATACTTTTTTATAGGATACACATTTGTTATTCTCTGTTTACATATTGTTTATATTATGTTTATTTTTTGTTTGATTTTTAGGTGCAGGTGGAATGTGCTGGTAACATTGGAGTATCTTGTAAGAATTGTTAACCTGTTCAATTAAGCAATGTCTATGAATGGATGCATGTCAGCTGCTTCTTATTCTAGGTCAATTGAGGATATGATTTAAATCCATGTTTTGTATGTATTCTGTTTTATGCGTCTTGTACCTGATGAAGAATCCTTGTGGCATTCAAAACAGTTGTACTGATGAAAGCATTAGGCAGATTGAAAATAAAGGATAAATGCTGCAGATTGGGTTTTGGTTTCTTATATATATATATATATATATATATATATACAGTATGTACTAAGTATCTATTACTGTATATATCTTGGTATCCATATGTAAAACACAGACTCAAGAAAACTCTCAATTCATACATAAGTAATTTAAAAGACGCAAAAGGTGCCAAGCAATGTACAACTGTCTATAAATAAGCATACCTATGGCATTCTGAAAACTCATTAAATCACAAATGACCTTGTGACATTGTCAAAGTGATAATTGTACCAGTACAAGGCACATATCATCCTTAGGGATTTTACTGACAATAAGCAGACAAGCTAAATGAACAAAAGAAAATCTGTGGCAGATGTGACTGTCCCTGCAAACCATATAGAGAGATTTTGGTAGCATAAGCCACAAAGTCACTGTTTGACTTCAAGGAATGTTCTATTCCTTAGAATTTGTCATTGGCAATATTGATGACTTCAGTGAAAAGTGTTAGTTTTAACTAGAATAGTAGAATACAAAATGCAAATCTCATTATAAAAGTAAACGTATCAAGGTTACCTTTTTGAACTAAGGGAAAAAAATGCTAATTAATAAGGAACGGAATATATATATATATATATACATGAACAAAAGAAAATCTGTGGCAGATGTGACTGTCCCTGCAAACCATATAGAGAGATTTTGGTAGCATAA
>BLSH010058093.1:250392-274926 GCA_018402905.1 Glandirana rugosa
TCTATATATATAGTAAGATTGTGGTGAGTACACGCAGGTGTACAGCGAAAGGGATTTCACCAATTCCAACATTTCCAACGACATCTCAGTTATTTCTATACCTCCCACATCTAAACATAGAACTTTAGGGACTCTTCCCTTACTAACAATGTGGAGAGCTCATTTGCTAAGGCTCGAGAGGCCGAGATACTTAAGGAAACCTCCACCTCAGAGGAAACTGACACAAATTGCGGCTCCTCTTGAGCGCTGCCAAACGCATGTGTCATACCCATCCTCTCATTTTCAGCAACACTGAGCCTTTCCGAGTCCTTATCCATTACACTGTCATTCTGACACTCAACATTACTCATCTGTTTTGCTGTGGGCAAAACCTCTGCTATGTACGCGCACTTATCTGATCCTTCCCACTGGAGGGGGTTAACTTCTGCAACAGCCAATGCACCTGTGACTACTGGCTCTGCAGTCTTTCCATCTGTAACAGCAGCAATAGCGTCCACCTCACTATTACATAACATAGCCTGGTGGGGCATAGTTACTTCATTAAATATTGCCAGTATTTCCCTGTGCCACCCCTCCCAGTCTATCCTGTCTGTGCTCCAGTCACCAGCAATCCATAGAACTTCTCCATCTGCCCAAGGAGACAGATGGACAGAGTGGTTTGGCAGCAGACATCCTGCACCAGTCACTGTCAACCACATCAGATTGTGATAATTCATGCGACAATCATTTGAGCTGTTTTCCCATTTTATTCCACCTGAGCAGTATCAGAGCTGTCCTGGACCACCGCCGGCTCCAACACAGGGAGTCCTCATGAGATTTCGAGGGACAACTCTGTGGCACTTACTGTGGTTGCCATGTGAGACATCAAACTATCAACATTGTCAGTAATATACTTTTCAACATAATGATTCTCCAAATTCCTGCCTTGTATAGGCTGCGTTAGTAAATTACATTTCAACTCATGTGAAACACACTTGTCAGTTGGGGCAGTGACACAGTTGTCCTGGGAAACCCCAAACTCAGACATCATGAGCTCCTGTGTGGTCTCCAGGTACACCTCTGCTGCACCTGTCTCGGTTGCTAGTGGCAATGCCACACATTTCTCAGTGGTCACCCCTGACATATCTGGACGCAATACCATATTTTCACCATCAGCATTTTTAATCTTATTAGTGAGCAACACATTATATTAATTTTTACCATTTGTGTTCCTGCTACACAGTACACTGCCTGAAGACAAGTCCTTTTCAGTTCTCAGTTTTGCTGCGGGTTCAACATTAATCTGTGCTTCCCCCCTGCAAAGCAGCAAGTCTCTCTTGGTAGCGTGTTCCCTCACCGGACTTGCCGCTATTTCACCGGCATTAAACACAAACTCAGTCTCTTTCACACATGAAACAGGAATAGTCTTACCATTCCAGATAGCAGGTGTTGGAAACTTCAGTTGAGGGCATAGTCCCTTCTTGGCTGTGCTCTCACAAGCGAATGCCCCCACATGGACATGGGATAACATTGCAGTTTTCTTGGACTCTCCAACATCCCATGCAGGCAGAACAGGTTTCCTGTTGACCCCTTGCTGGATGCTGGATACTATGCCCTCTTCTCTGGGCTGACCACTTCACACAAGCAGCCATAATGGGAAACCACCAGTTTCATGTGCTCTCTGTCACCCCCTGCAAGCTGAACTAAATTTTCTCCACAGTTGCCAGGGGTAACAGCAGACAGTTTTGAATAAATGTCTTCACTCAAGATTTGAGACACATCTCCGCTGTAGCATCTTCTTTCTGCAAACAGAATTTCTCTGGTTGCTATGGGACACCACATTCTCCACGCTGAATTTTTCCAGCGCTCTCTAGATTGGATTGCTTCTAGGTAATTGTCTTAGTCATCTCAGTTATGACCCATGCAGCGGTATACCCCTTGGTACTCCTCTGTCAGAAAAGGCTGCCCCAATTCAACCCAGCGACTTCTGAGCCAACCCTCTGTAGGAAGCAATCATCGCAAACTCAGACAAAAAGTCTTCAACATGTTCAGAAGGCAACATAGGCTGTATGAAGTCAGTAGCATGGATTTCTCCTTTGTTGCCATGGGCAACCGCACTAGGGTTGCCACATCATCCCTTTAATCCAGGAAGCATATGAATTACACAGGTTCTGAGGCTAATTTAATGCAGATAAGGCACCAAGTGAGTTTAATTACCCCCTTAATCAGCCACGGAACTTGTGTAATTAGGCTGGGTTCACACTAGTCTGATTCTTGGACCGATATTAGGAGCACAAGTCACATTACGTCACAAAAACAATGATTCCTTATGAGAGCCATCTTAACTGGTCCGACTTGTGTTTTTCAAAGTTGGACCGACATTGATAAAGGTTCCTGCACTACTTTTGACCGACTTATGCTCTGGGGATCTTGAAGGGGAACTCCACGGCAAATTAAAAAAAAATTACATGGGGTCCCCCTCCAGGAGCATACCAGACCCTTTGGTCTGGTATGGATTTTAAGGGGAACCCCCCACGCCGTTTTTTCGGTGTCCCCCCAAAATCCATACCAGACCCTTATCCGAGCATGCAGCCCGGCAGGCCAGGAAAGGGGGTGGGGACGAGCGAGCGCCCCCTCCTCCTGGACCATACCAGGCCGCGTGCCCTCAACATGGGGAGTATGGGTGCTTTGGGGAGGGGGGCTCTGCGCCCCCCACCCCAAAGCACTTGTCCCCATGGTGATGAGGACAAGGGCCTCTTCCCGACAACCCTTGCCGGTGGTTGTCGGGGTCTGCGGGCGGGGACCTATCAGAATCTGGAAGCCCCCAGATCCCAGCCCCCCACCCTATGTAAATGAGTAAGGGGTACATCATACCCCTACCCATTTATCTGCAAAAAAAAAGTGTACAAAAAACACACTACACAGGTTTTTAAAATCTTTTATTAAATCAGCTCCAGCGTCTTCTCCCCTCTCTGGCTCTTTCTTCTGCTCTTTTGTGGGGTCTCCTATCTTCTGAGGGGTCTTCTTTCTTCTCCTTCTCTGCGGCGTCTTCTGCTCTTTTGCCGTTCTTCTCTGCTGTCCTCTTCCCCCTGTTCTTCCTCTCTTCTTCTTCCCATGTTGACTCGACGAGATCTCCTTCACGAATGCCCTCTCTGCTGTGTGTTGTGCCTTATATTGGCATGGGGCGGGGCAACCCGCTGACATCACCCGGAGGCTCCATGCCCCTGTGATGCCACAGCTCCACCCCAAGATGTGGTTGTAACCTTCGCCCTATCCCAAGGGAAATTTGCACATGGAACGTTTTGATGGGATGGTACAGGCAATAGTTACAGACTCAGGTATCAAAAATAAAAACACATTTATTCATAAATTTGTTAAAATTGATATCATAACATCACAGTTTTGGGTACAGTAATATACAGAAAAAATGGAAATACTCCACAGGGTTACACTGTAGCAATTCCTCAAATACTTTCACACTGGGGGGGGCGGTAGTGGTAAAGCGCCTCTAGTTTTAGCAGCGCTTTACTGCTATTATAGCGGGGCCACTATGTAGGCAGGAGCGGGGCGCTTTTAACTCCCAAGAAGGGATTAACAAGGGGTTAAAAGCACCACCACTCGGCGCTTCCGAGGTGGTGTTCAGCCGCTTTGGAAGCTCTGCCCATTGATTACAATGGAGGGGGCAGTGGAGGACCGCTCAGCGCACCATCCCAAGTATGCTGCTTGCAGGATTTTTTTTCTCGTCCTGCAAGCGCACAGCCCCAGTGTGAAAGCACTCTGGCTTTCACACTGGGGAGAATGGGAGGAGGGTTTTCAGGCGTTGTACAGGCGCTATTTTTTATCACTGCAGCACCTGAAAAACGACCCAGTGTGAAAGGGGTCTAAAGTATAAAGTGACAGTGCATGGAACCTTATCTGATAGTAAAATAAAGTGACTGTGCTAAAATCAGATCATGGCTTAAAGTGATTGTAAATATCCTTTTTTTTTTTTTTTGCGTATTGGCATTCATGTAGATGTTACTTGATATGTACCACCTACCTAAACATTGTTATTGGCCAAGTACATCCCTGCATGGTAAGGATATTCCCTGATGGCAGTGGTCTCCTTCAGCAGGATAATGCTCTCTGCCACACTGCAAAAATGAAACAAGAATTGTTTGAGGAACACAAGTTCAATGTGTTGACTTTGCCTTCACTTTCTCCAGATCTCAATCCAATCAAGCATCTGTGGGATTTTCTGAAAAAAAAGGCTGTTTTAGCAGCAAAAGGGGGACCTACTCTATATTAGTAGGTATAGTTATAGCTGATCAGTGCATGACAGATCTAAAGACATAGATTTATTAAATATGAACTGGCCTGTCAAATGTTCAAGTCAAGCAATAAAAGTAACAAGAAAAGAAAATACAGTACAACACTATTTAAAGGAAATGGTTGGCCAAAGCTTTTTTACCTTGCTTTTCTCTGTAGACTGAAGACCCAGAACCAAGTGATCAGCGGTCTTTGATCGAGTATCATTTTTTTTTTAATAAACCCATACTTCTCTTTGAAAGGCTTCCCTTCTTCTATTCATTAAAATCATTGCAGATGGGGTGTGGCCTGGATGCTGAAGAAGATGGCTGCTTAGTCTGCCAGCTCCATGACTCAGCAGCCCTTCCAGCCTTCTCAGAGGAGAGAAGCAACAGCCACTATGGGGAGACCGGAGCGCGATCACTCCACTACCCGCTCCCGATCACCGCGTGACATGGACAAGCCGCACGGGACCATACCCGACATGTTCCAGTCTCGCACACGTGAGGCAACATCTTCTCATCAGGCCGCAAGTGTCAGCAGAGAAGTAAGTCCCACGAGGCCTCCCGGAGCACATCACACTGACACACAGCCCCACACACCCAGATCCCTAACTCTGGATGATTTAAAAGTGGTAGCTGCTGACATAAAAGACACCCTGTCAGCAGCGATATCAGATATTAGAATGGACGTGCATGGGATCTTAGAAGGGTTAGAGGAAGTGGAGGAAATGACAGGCCGCCACAGTACCGCTATACATGCAGCATGCACACTTTGAATGAGCACTCCCTACAAATGAGAGACATACACAGGAGCCTTGAAGACCTAGAAAACAGAAGTCGAAGGCACAATATGAGACTCAGAGGTGTGCCTGAATCGATCGATCAAGACCACCTCTCACAAGCCACTATAGCAATATTCAACGACCTGCTAAGTAGACCCCTTGAGACACCAATCCATACAGAGCACCTTCATAGGGCTCTTCGCCCCAGAGGAAGAGAAACTGACCCTCCAAGAGATGTTATAGGATGTCTAGTCAACTTCAGACTGAAAGAAGAAATCCTACAACAGGCCAAACTCAGGGGTCGCATCTCTTTCATGGCTCAGAGATAAAATTATATGAGGGTCTCTCACAAATCACCTTACAAAAGCGTAAGGATCTACGCCCTCTGCTGAACATTCTCAGGGAAAGAAATTTTTCCCTACAGATGGAAATTTCCCTTCAGTCTGCAGGCAGACTCAGCCCGTCGCATTGCTCATTTGAGATTTCCAGAAGATGCACACTCATTTTGTGAAACCCTAGGCATCCCTCCAGTTGAAATACCTGACTGGCAATTCAGCTCGCGACCACCTCAACATCGAGATGACCCGATGGAAGTGCAACTCCGAGGAAGTACCGCTACCCACAGAAGGTGTCAATCATCACGCCGATCTTCACCTCCACCAGCTAATCTGCGTTCTCCAGGCGGAGGAAGCGTACCTGCATCATCAGTACACCGAAAACCCAGAAGAAATTAAAGGTGTAAACAGCAATCTCACCAACTTCGAAAGAGTTTATTTCCATGTTTGGTTTGCCACAGTTATCCGTTTTTCTGAGATAGAACTGGAAAAAAGTTTCACTTCCTGAGTTACCCCTTTGTCTTCAGTTATAACTTTCATCCAGCCTAGTCGAACAGCAATTGTGTAAACATACCACCCGATAAAGCTGGTAGCTTCACCCTGTTCATCTTGGTTACATGTGAGTACTCTTGACCATGTTGTGCAAGCAACCAATGCTTTGTTTTCTTGAACTATGTTGAGATGTCAACAGGACTACAACAATAATCCTCACTCTGCAGATACTCATATGAGTCTGGTTCTGCCTTACAACAATGATAAACTCTCATTGTCTCTCCTGAATCCAAGATCATCTCTTACATTGACTCTAATATACTCTGCTATGATCTACAGCCATTACTTAAAACATTCAGTCATCCCACAGCTCAGATTCCTACACACCAAGTGAAGTGTCTTTGCTAAAAGGCTTATTTTTGTCTAATGTTCTACAGTCTTCCACTCAGACGCTAGATCTCCCGCAATTCAAAACCCATAACCACATAATCATTTTGTTTATTATCCAGGCTTCACTATACACTATATCGGGATACCTGAGGAGATAATTCTCTAAGATATACATTGTGCAAACTTGCTGTACCTTATACAGATTAAAACTCAGAGAGAGTGTTAACCCAGACCTGCACCTAGGGCCTAACACTAAAACTTTAAATCTCTACCTTGCCGACTTTTGTCGTTTAACACTAAAAGTGCTCAAAAAATACTAAAACCTCACATCCTTCCCTGATTATCTACATTACTTTAATATATTGTGACTCATCAGGGTAAAACCATGTCTCAACCGTATCACAACCCTTGTGTCACATACCTGGTGGAAGAGTTTGGCTTATGCAGCGGGCAACCTCCCTTACGACCCTGACTCGGGAACCCCTGGTAGAGTAGACAGGTGGCTCGGGAGTGCAGGATGGCACGAGGGTCGGACTGGGTCACTGGTGTAGGTAGGAAGTCCATTGGTGCACTCGTGCACTAGAAGCGTGGTCGTACAGGCTGGGTCGTGAACCGGGATGGCGGTGCGGTACAAGAGGAGAAGGCAGGTGGGTAGTCGGGTCCAAGAAGGGTCATAAACAGACGGGCAGCAAAGGTAGCAGAGGATCAGGCAGGAGAATGGTCGTAGGCAAGCTGGGGGTCAGTGCAGGCGGAAATCAACAAGGTCAGGCAGGCCAGGTCACAGGAACAGATAATCAGGTACAGGTAGCTCAGGAAACACACACTATAAGCTGTAGATCAGACAGCATTTGCTGCAGGAAGCAGGAAGTTTAAATAGAGCTGCTCATCCAGGAAATAGAGGAAACCACAATCAAATGCAATTAACCCTTAGCACAGTCTTCTAACACCTTGTGTAAGATATTCAGCTGGGTTAACGCTCCTCTGGCCCATAAGGTACTATTCATCTCAGTTGGACAGACACTTCCTACCTTAACATGATCTGCTTTCAGCAAAGCCTGGTTTTGCAAATCACACGTCACTCTGCTGTTCAGTTCTCCCTTAATCCCTGTCAGTAATACTGGCTTGAGGCGAACAGTGTCAAGATTAAGATGTTGAGTGATAATATGTTGTTAATTGAATAAAAGGTAGGATGGGACTTTAAATGAGGCATGGCTACAAGGGACCCCATGCCTCCATCCCTGTCAGTATTGCACATGGGGGGAGGACGGGAAGTGGGACTTTAAATGAGGCGCACATTGGTAGATAGAATACTTGAGTATAAAAATCTTGTTTATTAATCAAACACAACATATATATATTAATGTGAGACCATGGTCTTAAGAAATATACCAATTTGAAAAATACAAACACCGCATGGATTTCCATTGCAATAGTTTACATAGTTCAAGAATATCCCCACATGTTCACATAGTAACCATGGTTCATATCAGAGTCATTACGCAACAATGCAGATGGGATTTTGAGCATACCAGAAAAAATGTACAAGTTAAGGTACAATACACAGTCATATATTGTTAACACTATGAAATTGAGGCCGATGGTGGCTCTACGCGTTTCGTGATTAGTTAATTATCACTCGTCAGGAGCAGGCCAATCTAGAAAAAAAGAAATTTTATATAGAAACAAAATACCAAATATAGTTAAAGCTCAAAAAGTGGCAGGTAAACCCACCAGATAGAACTTACATAATATAGTGGTCAGGAAGTGGGGCACAAATGCCAGAGACCGCCAACCAACCCTGGACGTCAGCCTCAGGAGCTCTGGGGGGCGTGAACACCAGCGGCAACCCACAGCGGGACAGACCACACACCGGACAGACATGGTGCAGCACACCCATGTGGAGGTGATGATGGAAATGTCATGTGAGGTATCTAGGAAGTGATAAATGAGAAGTAATGGGATTTGTGGAAAAAATGTAAAATAAAAAATAAAAAAAATAAAAAATAATGTATATGTAGATGCCCATTGATAAAGACGGAATATCGAAACGCGTTTGGGCTTGACCACACGGCTTTTCTATACCAATTTCTACACTATATTAACTTTTATATCTTATGTGACATTTGGTCACTTGTAGTCCTACCACCGCAGCCCGGTGAATCTTGCAAGGAACACCACGAGGCGAGGAAGGAAGGATGTACAGGGTGATACAATACTGATGTTTTCTATTCAAAGGCTTTTTTAGATCTGATTCCATGTAAGCATATTCAAGGGAAAGGGGGCGTGTATAAATAAAATTTACAGTTTTACACTATGTAGTTTTCCCTTGTCGTTTCTATGCTGCATGAAAAAATCTGAAAGGAGATCTGGAGCAGAAACCATACAGGAGGATAAAGAGGAAGACCAGAGGGGTCCCGACTCACCTTAAGGAACAGGATCGTGCACAAAGATCGTTGCTCTGCTTTCCTTTTCCGTGTCTATGCTGCAGAGAAAAAAATCTGAAAGGAGATCTGGAGCAGAAACCACAGAGGAGGACAAAGAGGAAGACTAGAGGGGTTTCCGGCTCACCTTAAGGAGCAGGACCGTGCACAAAGATCATTGCTCTGGTAAGTGGGGAACCATAGGGGAGCAGCCAGAAATGCTTACAGCCATAAGGAAGATCATTGTCTAAGAATTGGCTTCCCTATACAATCTTCACATGTATGGATACGAACGACTGATTAAGGAGCAGTGACTGCTGTTTTTAATAGATTGGAAAACAGACTTTAAATAAGAATTTATATGCACAATTCTATATACTTATATATATAAGTACATATTGATGGTGAGGTTTATGTATTGTTTGTGATAGATGTACACTCAATCACTCATCTTCTAATGTAAAGTGGCGCGGCTAACTTTGACAGAAAGTGTACAGATTGTGTCTAATACATGACGTGTCAAAGTCTACTTCAAAAAATAATGTATGTCTAATGAAAATATGTGTTGGGTTGGAGCCCATTGTGTGGATGGAAATATAACAAATGAATAGGTGGTACAAAAATTAGGTGCAACGTGTGAAAATGATAGTGTTAGAACCAACATACCTATTGTGAGAGTGTGGATCAAATCCCATAAGGGTCTGTGTGAAGAGTGTGCTCCCACATGTCCGCCCGCCATGCGTGACGGCCCCTTATATGGGCGCCGCCCCTGGACGTCCCCCAAAGTCACAGAGGTGTGCAGGTGGACGCCGCACATGATGGTGATGGCGATGCGCGGTGTAAGAGCCCCCGCCCAGCCCAAAGGGAGAGCGCGGGAACCCGCAGCGCGCGTCACAGCTCCCGAGGCCGACGAGATACAGGAGGACAGGACGCATCCCAGCACAAGGCACCCATAGCCCCCAAAAACCAATAAATGCCCAAAAATCAATAAACATGAGAAGGAGTATAAACAGGATATAACTGGATTTTGTATATATATAAAATTGGATACATCAAACTTTGGTAAAAGTTATTAGTAAGGGGTTATATCCCAATGTGCGCCTCCATCCCTATTTGGTTGATAATTGAATAAAAGGTAGGATCGGACTTTAAATGAGGCATGACTACAAGGGACCCCATGCCTCCATCCCTGTCAGTATTGCACATAGGGGGGGGACAGGAAGTGGGACTTTAAATGAGGCGCACATTGGTAGATAGAATACTTGAGTATAAAAATCTTGTTTATTAATCAAACACGACATATATATATTAATGTGAGACCATGCTCTACAGAAATATACCAATTTGAAAAATACAAAACACTGCATGGATTTCCATTGCAATAGTTTACATAGTTCAAGAATATCCCCACATGTTCACATAGTAACCACGGTTCATACCAGAATCATTACCCAACAATGCAGATGGGATTTTCCCGATAACAATTGTAGATCACCGCTATTACTAGTAAAAAAAAAAAGTAAAAATGTATAAATATAAGTATAAATTAATTCTCATGGCTTGTAAACGCAGCAACTAAAAAGTATACAAGTAAAAAATATTGTTTTTTTTTTCAAAATTGTCGCTCTTTGTTTGTTTATAGATCAGAAGAGATGAAAAGGTAATCAAATAACACCAAAAGAAAGCTCTATTTGTGGGGAAAAAAAGGACGCCAATTTAGTTTGGGTACAACATCGCACGATCCCGCAATTGTCAGTGAAAACTACGCAGAGCCAAATCACAAAAAGTACTCTGTTCCTAAAGTGGGAAATTCTTCCTGGGCCGAAGTGGTTAAAAAATACATTTCTCACAAACAGTATGGTCATATTTAGAATTGCAACACACATTCTGCTACTCTTTCGGATTATAGGAATACCATGCATGTGGAGCTTTCTGCTGCCTAGCCACATAAAGGTGCCCACAATTTAAGGAGCAACTTCAGGCTTTCAAAGGGCATAAATTAAGCATCTAATATCCTGACTATTACATTTTCAAAACCCAGAAATGCCAGCATAGTAGAAACACCCACAACATGGCCATATTTTGTAAGGCAGACACCCCAAACTATTTGCAAAAAGGTATGAGTCTTTTGAAGATTACATTTTTTGCCACAAGTTTTTGGTAAATGAAGAAGGTAAATGGAAATGTATTTATTTCTACAACGTTGTAATTTTTATAAGGTATTTCTCACATAATGTACAGCATAAACATACTTACAATTACATACCTTGAATTTCATTGCAAGGTCTCCTTTAACTATGATTATTTACAGGTAAGCATCAGAAAGTGTTTTCCAGTTTGAAGTCCAATGTACGAAATTATCCAGACATCCATAGAAAATGCTTTATATTACAATACATTATTTCAGGTTCTGTAAATTCATAACATGATAGATGAATTACTTAAACCTTTTGATTAACATCTTGCATGTTTTGCAATAATAGCAATTATATAAATGAATAACTATGCAGAATTAGGATACGATGATGCTGATGACTGTTTCAGTAAACACATAGAAGAATCCCAATGCTTTACTAGTATATCATTATGAAGATAATAAGTGAGAGTTGTACAGTGAATATGGATTTGCTTTCAAGACCCTCATTATTTCTTCTAATGTTGAAAAAGTGAGTGGTTTACACATGTAAGAACATATCATTCTAACACTAGGGTTCTAGTTACACACGGCACCTGATGACAAGCAGGTGTATCTACCTGTGCTGTCCCTGACAGATGTTCCTGTAACAAATATGGCACAATTTTGAGATATGGTTAATTAGAAGAATTGCCAATAGCTTAAGTAGCTAAAAGCTGCTGTAGTAATAAGGTTATATACTGCAATAACAATCAGATGAATTTACTAAGACTAAGAGCAGCTAGAATCTGAAGCAGCTGAGCATGGCAACCAAACAACTCCCAACACCTGTGATGGGTGCTAAACAGTTGCTAATAGTCATATTCTTAATAATCAGCCCCATGCATGGGCATAAAACCAGTGGCATCACTGGGGGGGGTGACAACTGCCAGAGGGGCGACATCAGTCGGCACGGATACCAATATCCACTAACATTAAACCACCAGCGTTTGTGTATTGCACTGACTCGCCGGTTGTTTGGGTTGCCCCTTGCTCCACTGTTCCCGCTGTCTCACACAGCGGAGCGGACTGAAGCCAAAGCCACCACCCCCTCCTCAACTGTCTTCGTGTACACACATAGGAGGATGGAGGGACACCACTGTGCAGTGCATGCCAGCTAAGGTCTGTACTGTACTGATTAGTGTCGCAATTATATGCGCTATATTATGTTTCTTTATTTGCTATTTTTTCCCCACGAAAGTGAAGGTACCCTTTAAAAAATAAAAAAACGAAAGAAATCACATGTACATAAGTATTCACAGCCTTTGCTCAATACTTTGTTGAAGCACCTTTGGCACCAATTACAGCCTCAAGTCTTTTTTGAGTATGATGCTACAAGGTGAGTATGATGCTACAAGTTGTGCACGGCCATTTTCAGATCTCTCCAGAAATGTTCATTCGGGTTCAAGTCTGGGCTCTGGCTTGGCCACACAAGGACATTCACATAGTTGTCTCCTTTGTTACCTTGGCTGTGTGCTTAGGGTCGTTGTCCTGTTGGAAGATGAGTCTTATCCCCAGTCTGAGGTCCAGAGTGCTCTGGAGCAGGTTTTCATCAAGGATGTCTCTGTACATTGGTGCATTCATATTTCCCTTGATCCTGACTAGTTTCCCAGTTCCTGCCGCTGAAAAACATCCCCACAGCAAGTGATGGCACCAAACAAGTTACTCATTATCTATAGTGAAGCTGCCCCCCCCCCAAAAGTGGGAGTCCCAAACTTGTGGATAAAAGTGGTAAAAGAGTGTGGCACTAACACATAAACATAGTGATCAACATATTAGAATAAATCATCAGTAATAACATCAGTTGAAAAGTCCAACAAAAAATATAATTCCAAAATGAATAGTGCAATAAAGTCTTCACAAAATAGTCCAAATACCGTGATCCAAAGAAAAAAGTAGGTCAAAATAATGCTTTGTGCTGCACTCCCCCACAAAAACGTGTGTTGGAAATGCAAACTCACCAGAAATACACAATATACATACCTTGTACCAATTTTGAATCTTTCAGCCAGCAGCTTATGTGGAGATGATGACTCCTAACCATAGGGATATCTCCTTACAGCAATCCTGCAATCAGGCTCTGGAAAAGTCCTGCAAAGAAGAATGGGAGAAACTGTCCAAAAATAGGTGTGCCCAGCTTGTAGTATAGCTTTCTGATAACGTGTTGATCACAAAATGCATTGAGGCTGCGCGCCTGCTTTCATCGGCGTCACATCCGGCTTCCTGGTTTCTACCTTTTGTGCATTGGAACGCACACTGTGCCTGAGGGAAACAGTGAGCATTTTCCCAAAAAGCTGTACATATTGGTGCTGGCTTACAGCACATCTAAATGTAAGTGTGCAATTGTCATCTTTTTTGTACACATTTGCTTTTAACCCCTTGCCGACCGCCGATCGGCATCTAACGGCGACAAGGTGGATGGTGAGCGCAAATCGCCTTCATATGACGGTGGCCGCGATCACGAGCCTAGTGAGCGCGTGCGCGCTCACTGTGTTCGGGGAGGGCCAGGGAGCGGGTGCGGCGGCTTTGATTGCCGCCGGCTACCCGCGATGGCCCCCCCGGAGCGAAGGAACGGAGGTCCGTGTATGTAAACACGGACCTCCGTTCTGTGAAGGGGGAAGGGCTGTGATCACAGCCTTCCTGTACGTGGAGGCTGTGACCACTTCCCTTCCCCAGCTAGGGCAGTCCCCCCACAGTTAGAACACGCCCAGGGAACACAGTTAACCCTTAGAGCGCACCCTGCAGGTTAACCCCTTCACTGCCAATGGCATTTACACAGTAATCAGTGCATTTTTATAGCACTGATCGCTGTATAAATGCCAATGGTCCCAAAAAAGTGTCAAAATGGTCCGTCATGTCCACTGAAATATCGCAGTACCGCTAAAAATCGCAGATCGCCGCCATTACTAGTATAAAAAATAAATAAATAAAAACCCCAAAAATGAATTCTCATCATCCGTAAACGCGACCACTTTTGCGCAAACCAATCAATGAAGGCCAATTGCGATTTTTTTTATCACAAATATGAGG
This sequence comes from Glandirana rugosa, assembly GCA_018402905.1. Taxonomy (NCBI): domain Eukaryota; kingdom Metazoa; phylum Chordata; class Amphibia; order Anura; family Ranidae; genus Glandirana; species Glandirana rugosa. The sequence goes on from BLSH010058093.1 coordinate 264,283, forward strand.
AAGAATATAAATCGGCCAAAACCAATGAAAAAAAATGTTTTTTTATATATTTTTTTTGGATTTGTATGTTAGCAAAAAGTAAGAAATTTGGGTTTTTTTGCAAAATTGTCGCTCTTCTTTTGTTTATAGCGGCGATCAGAAATGACGCAGAGGGGATCAAATACCACCAAAAGAAAGCTCTATTTGTGGGAAAAAAAGGACGCAAATTTCGTTTGGGTACAACGTCGCACGACCGCGCAATTGTCAGTTAAAGCGACGCAGCGCCGAATCGCAAAAAGGGCTCCGGTCCTAAAGCTGGAAATCCTTCCGGGGCTGAAGTGGTTAATAAACGCGTTGCGCTATGATGACTACTATGCTTTTCCCGGGCCTGATTGTGGGATTGCTAAGGAGATATCCCTGTGGTTAGGAGTCATCGTCTCCACATAAGCTGCTGGCTGAAAGATTCAAAATTGGTACAAGGTGCGTATATTGTGTATTTCTGGTGAGTTTGCATTTCTCATGCATGTTTTTGTGATGGAGCACAGCCCATGGGCCATGGTGTTTGGACTATTTTGTGAAGACTTTATTGCACTATTCATTTTGAAATTATATTTTTTGTTGGACTTTTCAACTGATGTTATTACTGATGATTTATTCTAATATGTTGATCACTATGTTTATGTGTTAGCTGCCACCACCATACTTCCCTGTAAGAATGGTATTGACCAGGTGATGAGCGGTGCCTGGTTTCCTCTAGACATGATGCTTGCCATTCAGGCCAAATTCAATCCTGTTTCTCATGGTCTGAGAGTCCTTCAGGTGCCTCCAGGCAGGCTGTCCTGTGCCTTTTAATGAGGAGTGGCTTCCGTCTGGCCACTCTACCATACAGGCCTGATAAAGGTGGAGTGCTGCAGAGATGGTTGTTCTTCTGGAAGGTTCTCCTATCTTTACAGAGAAATGCTGGAGCTCTGTCAGAGTGACAATTGGGTTCTTGGTCACCTCCCTGACTAAGGCCCTTCTCCCCAAATCGCTCAGTTTGGCTGGGCGACCCACTCTAGGAAGAGTCCTGGTGGTTCCAAAGTTCTTCCATTTTTTTTACGATGGAGGCCATTGTGCTCATTGGGACCTTCAATGCTGCAGAAATTTTTCTGTGCCCTTTCCCAGATCTTTGCCTCGATACACCCCCCATCCTTGATCCTGGGTTTGATATTTTTTTGAGCATACATGTAAGTACAAGGGAAGGGTGCTCCATCTAGAACCCTTCCTTACCCTCTCTGGGAATTACCGACTATTATACTTTACTCATTGATATATTTTTTACCTATTTATAGACACCTCTTGTATGCTACTCCTGATGAGTGGACAAGCTCCACGAAACGTGTCGAGTTTTTTTAGACGTCAGGAGATACTGGTCATCAATTTTTATCTATTTTTATATATTTGCCATGAAATATTGGATTATCATTATGTACACAACAATGATGAATTTATTTATTTATTCAATTATCAAATCATGTGCCCTTGTGTATGTTGGCTCTTGATCATGTCAAGTTTACTTTCATTATTAATAAATATTTATTGAAATTAATTTATGACTATATGAACTCATGATAAGCCTCACTCAAAGTCCCATGACCGCTTGCTTTTGTTGTATTCACATTGAGGGATGGAGGCTTATTCATGGTGGATGTGCCAGATCACTATATTTTTATTGTCATACTCTGGGGAAGTAATCGGAATTTTTTTTTTTCTACACAGTATGATTGCTTATACCAGTGAATTTCACTGGTATAAGCACTGCTAAAGATGAACAAGGAGTTCTGAAAGTGATGGTTTTGCACCCACAGAGCCCTCATCGAGTCTGTCTGAAGAGACAGAAGGATTTGAGGCAGTCTACATCCACAGAAGATCTGTGGTCGGTTCTCCAAAATGTTTGGAACAATCTACCTGCTGAGCTCCTTCAAAAACTGTGTGCAAGTGTATCTAGAAGAATTGATGCTGGATTAATTGGACTATATTGTCAAACGTATTGGGACACCTGCCTTTACACGCACATGAACTTTAATGGCATCCCAGTCTTAGTCCGTAGGGTTCAATATTAAGTTGGCCCACTCTTTGCAGCTATAACAGCGTCTAGTCTTCTGGGAAGGCTGTCCACAAATTTTAGGAGTGTGTCTATGGGAATGTTTGACCATTCTTCCAGAAGCGCATTTGTGAGGTCAGTCACTAATGTTAGACAAGAAGGCCTGGCTTGCAGTTTCCGCTCTAATTCATCCCAAAGCTGTTCTTTCGGGTTGAGGTCAGGACTCTGTGCAGGCCAGTCAAGTCCCTCCACCCCAAACTCGCTCACTAGTCTTTATGGACCTTGCTTTTATGCACTGGTGCGCAGTCATGTTGGAACAAGAAGGGGCCAACCCCAAATTGTTCCCATAAAGTTGGGAGCATGAAATTTTCCAAAATGTCTTAGTATGCTGATGCCTTAAGGGTTCCCTACAATGGAAATAAGGGGCCAAGCCCAACCCCTGAAAAACAATCCCACACCTAAATCCCCCCTTCACCAAATGATTCAGACCAGTGCATGCTAAGCAAGGTCCATAAGGACATGGATGAGCGAGTTTGGATTGGATATAGCACAGTCCTAACACATATTTTTGCCTTTCAAGTTGGAGCATATAAAGTATAGCACTGGATAAAATAAGGGCATGTTTGCTTGGAGGAATCCCATCCTCCTTAAAGGTTGTGTTGCTATGACTATTTTAGTGATTTTTTTTTCTATAAATGTATGCAATTAAGCATTTGTGCTTACCATGCATAGTTTTTATAAGCTAGGATTCCCCTGTTCATATGCTACTATGAAGATAGTGATTTTTATACCATAAATATAAGTAGAAGCTAGGATTCCCCTATACATATATTAATGAACTCTTGGACAGGTTCATGACACTCAGGAATTGAGGTTGTCAAAAAGTAGGGGTGGGAAAAGGTCTTGAAAACTGCCATGTGCTAGATAAAGAGGAAGCAGTTTTGCAGGACTCCAAGAAACAAAGAGGAGTCTGGAGAGACCCTGTATAAAAGGAAGAAGACTCAATCACCAGGAAGAACCAAAATAAATAACTGTTTAGTGTATACCTATTGCATACTGCATATTGTCCATGCTCATTTGCTAGGGAAGATAAATAGCTTGTGCATGTGCATATTATATTTATATTTTGTAAAACGTTGTATGTCTTGTATTGTTTCCTAAAATTGTACATAGTTTGTAGGTATAGATTTTTGTTTAGTATGAATAAGCTATACAAATATGGCAATCAGCCCAATTTATAACTAGCCCTCCCAATTTATACTAGTTATTGAAGTAAGGTGAACATGGAAGGGCCTTGCACATCACAAAAAAACAAGACAAAAAACTCCCAACACACTTACCAGCTATCCCTCAAAGAAAAACAATTCACTCTGTCTAACAATTTAGGTTATAAATAGAGGGTTTGGTTGCACACACTTGAAAATATATGTCAAGCTGCACTGCCTCGCCAAGGCTCCTCTGTATAGTGCAGTCATAACTCATATTTTTGAGAGTCTCCAAGTTGGAGCATATATAGCAGTGGATAAATTAAGGACTGGTTTGCCTGGAGGAAGCTCATTCTCCCTAAAAGGCACAGGGACACATTAGAAAGCCCAGCAAAAGCACAATGGGAGCTGAAGGAGTGCAATGTGTCCCCACACCAGACTGAGTGAACAAGCTATAAAAAGATGACGAATTTATAACTAGCCTCTGAATTAGGAAGGGCCTAGTGGTGACATCAATGACATAATATGGTCATGGCCATAGACCAAATATGGCCATGTCTATATTTGGTCAGTGATATCACCACATCCCTGCCCCCTTCTATATAAACCATTATTTACAACTGACTTTTTTTCTAAATAAGTAGAGGTACTATGTACCCCTTACATATTCACGTGGAGGGGTTGGATATCTGGGGGTCTCCTTTTCTTAAATGAGGCTTTCAGATTTTGATAAGTCTCCCCTCACTTCTTCAACCACTGGGTCAGGGTTGTGAAGAAGAGGCCCTTGTCCTTATCCACATGGCCCCCATGTTGAGAACATATGACCTGGTAAGGTTCAGGAGGGGAAGCATATTATTACAATTTTACCTCCTTGATGAAGGTTTGGTATATATTCTGGGGGGCATTGTATTATTTACAAAACAAAGGAAATTTCACTTTTTCTGTACTACTTTGTTTTCCTGGTATAGATGTTCAACTTCACAGTCAAGTTTAGGGTAGCCCCCAATCAAGTTTTTTAAAGAAATAGTGCATTTTTAGTGTTTTACTTTCAGCCACCACAACCAGCAAAACAGTATTTTTTTAACTATTTTGTTTTTGCATAGGTACATATCCCTTAGGTCAGTGCCCAGCCTCCCATGCACATTGTAGCTAATCCTTTGACTGTGAGTCTTAAAAAATGAAGAAAATAGATTTGACAGATTAGGCTCCCATTGATTTAACCACTTGCTTACTGGGCACTTAAACACCCCTTATGCCCAGGCCAATTTTCAGTTTTCAGCGCTGTCACTCTTTGAATGACAATTGCGCGGTCGCGCGAAGCTGTAACCAAACAAAATTGATGTCCTTCTTTTCCCCACAAATAGAGCTTTCTTTTGGTGGTATTTGATCACCTCTGCAATTTTTATTTTTTGCGCTATCAACAAAAAAAGAGTGACAATTTTGAAAAAAGAACAATATTTTTTACTTTTTCCTATAATGCATGTCCAAAAAAAAAAACAAATGTATTCATCAGTTTAGGCTGATATGTACTCTTCTACATATTTTTGGTGAAATAAAACCACAATAGGCGTATACTGATTGGGTTGCACAAAAGTTATAGTGTCTACAACTATGGGAAGGGATTTATGGCATTTTTATTATTTTTTTTTTTACTAGTAATGCGATTTTTATTGGGACTGCGACATTGCGGCAGACATGTCGGACATTTTTGACACTTTTTTGGGACCAATGACATTTATACAGCGATCAGATCTAAAAATAGCCACTGATTACTGCCAAGGGGTGTTCTAACTGTGTGGGGGCTGGCAGGAACATAACAGATCTAACTTATCCCAATCACAGGGATCAGTAGATCTGTCATGTCCCCCCTCACAGAACAGGAAACCGCCGTGTTTACATCGGTGGTTCCCTGTTCTGGCTCTCTGATAGATGATTGCGGGTCTCCGGCGGACATCGAGTCCGTACGACCCGTGGACTCACTCATGCTGCGTGCGGCAGGCACAAGAGCACATGGCTGCGAGGGCGCGCGGGGAGCGCGTAAAGGGGTGGATGTCAATTGACGGCGCCCCGGCAAAGTAGATCCGCGCTGTAGCCGTCAATCGGCTATAGCGCGGATCTGAAGAGGTTAAAAAGTATCAGAAGCTTTGATATGTTTGACCAAACCTCTGGGAACCAATTCCAGGTGTGTTGTGCTCATTCATAGTCATAGACAAGAGGATTATTATACGAGCCTAAAGCCATACATTATTAGATTTTTAAACAAATGTTTGTATGGATATTCATATTAGCATTCATATGAAAAATTTCATCAGTATATTCAATGGCATGATGAATGTCATTCAAAAGTACTTCAAAAACATTTGCTTTTAATATTTGATTGTGAAACGAATGGACTAACAGAAAAACCCATTCACTGTTAAAAAGTTCCATCCTGCTCTTTCGTATTATCTCTTCACTACAGTCAAAATGAATGATGATTTAACCCCACTAACAATTAGAAAATTGAATATCGTTAAAACAAAAAATGTCGAATGAAATTCAATTAGTGTATGTCAGCTTAAGAAAAAAACAGTGCACATTCAATTTTTTTTTTCATTTCTTTATATATAGACTCAACCAAGAGTACAGGGAAATATCAAACAGAACAACATATAAATGACAGCAAAATTGTCCAGGTGGACTGCCAAAAGTAATTCAACTAGTAGATGCTATTATTTCACAAATAACTCAATATCAGGTACAATACATGCATCTCATCAAATACTGGATTGTATCGTACATCAGGAACCAAAGAAAAGCTATAATGCACTAGCTGTATCGATCTATGTTGATCCAGTGATATCCCCCTCCGCTTTCCCCTCTTCCTGGTCTTACAGGAGACTCTAAGAGCAGTGGAAGCTATTCGCTCCTGCCACTGTCAGTATGTCAGAAAAAGGGAGCGTGGTCGAGCCACTATCTATGGATACACACGGCCTGGCTCTGAAGCACATCTTCCTTTAACACACGGCTTGCTGAAAGGGCACACACAGGAAAGGAGGATAGGACAGTGCCAGTGGGGGACTCCAGAAAAGAAGGCAAGAAGCTGCTGTATGCAATATCGTTGCACAGAGCAGTTAAAGTGGTAGTAAACCCTCCTATCATTTTCAGCCAAGGAAGCTGCCATCTTTGCCTCTGTTTAATCTACAACTGCCATGATGCTGCACATGTGATCAGCTATGACACCAGCCATTGGATGGTTTGACAGTTTGGTTTAGAGCACAACCAATGGGAGCGTTACATTTCCGGCACGTGCCGGAAATGTGACTGGTTTTTAACCTGTTAAATGCATGGGTTTACTACCACTATAAGTATAATTTATCTTTTTATTTTGAACAAAAAAAAACTTTATAACAATTCTTTGCATAAGTGGACCCTTTTAAAAATGATATAATAAAGTTAAGTAAATTCACAGTAATTTACATACTGCATACAGTGAATTTGAAATCCTCTGTGTGGTTAATTCCCCAATTCATGCCACATAATAGATCCAGGGTGGTGACTTAACAAAGAGCTTCTGCTACAGTGTCCTAGAATCAGCAAGTGGCATATGAGTTGTGGAATGCCATTCCATCATAGCCTAATCGCGCAGGTGTTTTGTTTGTGTCCCTTTAAATGTCAGCACTTAAAATATTCTTGAGATTGAATACTGATTTAGAAAGATTATCTTGGAGCAAAAAAATGTTATCTTTCTATTATTTTTAGTATATATGGCAAATCAATACATAACAAATGATGTATCATTGTTAACTCAGACATGTTTGCTCTCATCGTGCTTTAAAAGGCCAAAAAAGGTCAATACATTAGGAGAAACTAGATTCTGAATACTACAGCTGCACACTACAAAACATTGACTTATGCTGCAGCAATGACTTTTTTTTCTTAGCAGTGCTGTAATTGTGCTCAGTAAGACCTTGTTAACATGGCAGAAGGAGATAGTTAAATAGAGGCACTGCTGGTGGCTGACAACAGATTGCCTCCCCCGAAGGGTTGAAAAGTCTCTGTAGATTCAGGGAGTTTTGGCATATTGCCAAGATACAAGCCCCATGTCAGTGCTGACAAGAAAACATAAAGAGCAGAGATTAATTTTTCACAAGCATTACCTCTGTATACCATAATTTCTTGGCAGCCGTCCTGCTGGAACGCTACCAGTTACAAATCTAAGAGCGCACACATTACTAAACAAAAACACTCATATTTCTTTTCAGTGTATACACATCAGTTAATACAGTATTTTTTTTACTTTCTATTAACCCACAAAGGAGACAACTAAAGAAGAAAAAGCAAACTTGAGCCAGAATGTTTTAGTCTAAAATAATTTTAAGAATACATTACCCTTTTCACAACAGACCCACTGATCTACTAAGTTGCGTTAATGGGAAAACCACAGTGCATTTTTAAACAGTTTGAGTTTCAATGTAGGATTTACCTGGAAATAATATTTTTCACTTGATATGCTACATTTTCTCAATAACAGTTCAAACAAAGCTTGTACGTTTTTTCAAGCCACCAGTGATTATTCAAATGTCAGTTATTATAGTCAGCATCCTTGCTAAATGGCTGCTGTGAAAATTCAATTTAATGGCAATTCACCTGCAAGCACTCTCTTTTTTGTTAAAGTCTATGTACAGGACTCTGAGAAGATGCTTTGTGGAGTGCAAGTACTAAGATACAGTACTTGCACATTGACCTGGATGCACTGGTTGACTGGGCAGCTACATAACCCCAGAGGGCTCAACACTTACAGTACATGCATTATACATCCTACAGGAGTAAAGCTGGGTGAATAAATGATGCAAAAGGATCTGGGTATCCTTGTAAATCATAAACTTATAGCTAGAGTCCATTTTTTTCACTCCTAGGACCACATTCAACTCAGTTCCTGATGGCCTAGTCTGTCAAGTACCTCCTTTCCTGGTGTGCATTATCACTGGACTATGCATGGCACAGTGCCCTTCTCAACAAAATTAAGAACTGTCTAATGCCCTCACTTTATAAGTGGAAGGATTCTGTTTATCACGTTACTGGAAACCTGGAATTTGTGGAATTAAGGTATGTACAGTATCTCACAAAAGTGCTACAATATAAAGTAGTGAGTGTACAGCTTGTATAAAAGTGTAAATTTGCTGATCCCTCAAAATAACTCAACACACAGCCATTAATGTCTAAACCACTGGCAACAAAAGTGAGTACACCCCTAAGTGAAAATGTCCAAATTGTGCCAAAGTGTCATTATTTTGTGTGGCCACCATTATTTTCCAGCACTGCCTTATCCCTCTTGGGCACGGAGTTCACCAGAGCTTCACAGGTTGCCACTGGAGTCCTCTTCCACTCCTCCATGATGACATCACGGAGCTGGTGGATGTTAGAGACCTTGCCCTCCTCCACCTTCCATTTGAGGATGCTCCACAGATGCTCAACAGGGTTTAGGTCTGGAGACATGCTTGGCCAGTCCATCACCTTTACCCTCAGCTTCTTTAGCAAGGCACAAGTTGTCTTGGAGGTGTGTTTGGGGTCGTTATCATTTTGGAATACTGCCCTGCAGCCCAGTCTCTGAAAGGAGGAGATCATGCTCTGCTTCAGTATGTCACAGTACATGTTGCCATTTATGGTTCCCTCAATGAACTGTAGCTCCCCAGTGCCGGCAGCACTCATGCAGCCCCAGTCCATGACACTCCCACCACCATGCTTGACTGTAGACAAGACACACTTGTCTTTGTACTCTTCACCTGGTTGCCGCCACGCATGCTTGACAACATCTGAACCAAATAAGTTTATCTTGGTCTCATCTTGGTTTATCTTGGCTCTAGTAATCCATGTCCTTAATCTGCTTGTTCAGGAAACTGTTTGCGCGCTTTTTTGTGCATCACCATTAGAAGAGGCTTCTTGGCGTATGGTCTGAGCACTGACAGGCTGATCCCCCACTGCTTCAACCTCTGCAGCAATGCTGGCAGAACTCACACGTCTATTTCCCAAAGACAACCTCTGGATATGATGCTGAGCACATGCACTCAACTTCTTTGATAGACCATGGCGAGGCCTGTTCTTAGTGGAACCTGTCTTGTTAAACTGCTGTATGGTCTTGGCCACCGAGCTGCAGCTCAGTTTTAGGGTCTTGGCAGTCTTTTTATAGCCTAGGCCATCTTTATGTAGAGCAACAATTCTTTTTTTCAGATCCTCAGAAAGTTCTTTGCTATGAGGTGGCATGTTGAACTTCCAGTGACCAGTATGAGAGAGTGAGAGCGATAACACCAAATTTAACACACCTGCTTCCCATTCACACATGAGATCTTGTAACTAATGTTGAGCGAACCTGGACTGTAACGTTCGGGTCCGTACCGAACTTTGGGGTGTCCGGGACCCGGACCCAAACACGGACGTTTCAAAAAACGTTCGGGTTCTGGGTTCTGGTAGTTGATCACGCATGTTGAATAGCTGCAAGGCAGCCAATCAACAAGCATTTCACTGGTTTGCCCTTAGAAGCCATCACAGCCATGCCTACTAATGGCATGGCTGTGATTGGCCAGTGCATCATGTGACCCAGCCTCTATATAAGCTGGAATCACTTGATGCTGCAGTCACATGCTCTCTGAGACTCTGAATAGTGTAGGGAGAGGAAGCTGCCAGCGTTTTTGTGAGGGACAGATTGCAGACATTTTAACATCTGATCCTGCATCCTGAGATTACTGCTACTGTTGCTCTGAGGGACAGATTGTAGAAATTTGAGAATCGAGATTTCACATACTGCTGCTTTGAGTGACAGATTGCAGATCAAACCCTGCCTAACACAACGATCGATTCGATCGTACACAACGATCAGATTGTGGGAGTAATTTGAGATTTCACATACTGCTGCTTTGAGTGATAGATTGCAGATCAAACCCTGCATTACACAACAATCTGACTGCACTAGGTAGAGGCTTCTGCTTAGAGGGACAGATTATTGTTAAAAAATCATTGCCTACTCCTATAGGGCCAGGTTCCAGCTGTTGCTTAGAGGGACAGATTATTGTTCAAAAATCATCTCCTAGTTCTAACGGGAGAGCTTCCAGCTGTTGCTTAGAGGGACAGATTATTGTTCAAAAATCATTGCCTACTCCTATAGGGCCAGGTTCCAGCTGTTGCTGTAAGTGACACATTATTTATTGCTCAAAAATCATTTCCTAGTTCTAAAGGAAGAGCTTCCAGCTGTTGCTGTAAGTGACACATTATTGTTCAAAAATCATCTCCTAGTTCTAAAGGGAGAGGTTCTAGCTGTTGCTGTTAGTGACACATTATTGTTCAAAAACCATCTCCTAGTTCTAAAGGGAGAGCTTCCAGCTGTTGCTGTAAGTGACACAT
>BLSH010058093.1:314821-328492 GCA_018402905.1 Glandirana rugosa
ATCTCGACACTTTTACACCTAATCTGAGGGAGGTCACCATCAAAACCGGTCGTGCCATCTAACGAAATTGGTGAAGTCTAGGCGCGATAACGGTTTCATGCCGAGGTCGCGCCTAGACTTTACGGGCCTCCTACAGGTACCTACAGGAGGTGACGCGTGCGAGGACGCGCGGGGGCGGCGTGCGACGCGCTCGCACGGGTACCCAGCCCGCCTGAGCTACAGGCGGGCTCTGGACGGCTAGTGAAAATCCTCGGAGTCTTGCCCCTTGGCGGCAACATTTGTGCCGCCAAGGGGTAAGACACTGTCCCCTGTCTGATCCCAGTGACAGGGATCAGTAGATCTGTCCTGTCCCCTGTCACAGAATGGGGAACCGCCGTGTTTACAACGGCGGTTCCCCGTTCTGAGGCTCCTAAAAGTGATCGGCAGGTCTCGGGCGGACATCGAGTCCGCCCGACCCATGGGCACGCTCGCGCAGCGTGCGGCGGGGGCGCGCAGGAGCGTGCGCAGTGGAGGACATCCATGGACATCCTCCGGGCATTTCAGATCCGCGCTGGAGCCGTACTTTGGCAATAGCGCGGATCTGAAGTGGTTAAAGCAATCTACCGTGCTGGCCAAAACTACCACTGGAGGGAGTCTAATCCACATTTTCACAGCTCTAACTGTGAAGCAACCTTTCCGCATTTTGAGATGAAATATTTTTTCCTCTAGACGTAAAGAGTGCCCCCTTGTCCTTTGTGATGACCTTAAAGTGAATAACTCAACACCAAGTTCACTATATGGACCACTTATGTTTTTGTACATGTTGATCATATTCCCCCTTAATCTCCTCTGCTCAAGAGAGAATAAATAATCTTTCCTCATAGCTGAGCTCCTCTTTGCCTCTTATTAGTTTGGTTGCCCTTCTCTGCACTTTCTCCAGTTCCCCGATATCCTTTTTGAGTGCCCAAAACTGAACTGCATATTCCAGATGAGGTCTTACTAATGATTTGTACAGGGGCAAAATTATGGAGTCCATACCTCACTTAATACAAAAAGGATTTTGCTTGCTTTGGGAACTGCAGCTTGGCATTGCATGCCATTATTAAGCTTCTGATCTACCAAAACCTCCAGATCCTTCTCCACTATGGATTCCCCCAGTAGTACTCCCCTTAGTATGTATGATGCAGGCATATTCTTAGCCCCCAAATGCATAACTTTACATTTATCAACGTTAAACCTCATTTGCCACATAGTCGCCCAATTAAACAGTGCATTGAGGTCTGCTTGTAAGTTGGAGACATCCTGTAAGAACGTTATTCCACTGCATAGCTTGGTGTCATCTGCAAACACTGAAATGGTACTTTTAATCCCAGACCCTATATCATTTATAAATTATAATATATTGAAAAGTAAGGGTCCCAACACTGAACCTTGGAGTACACAACTGATAACCTTAGACCATTCAGAGTAAGAATCATTAACCACTACTCTCTGAATTTGGTCTTTTAGCCAGTTTTCTATCCATTTACAAACTGATCTTTCCAAGCCTGTAGACTTTACCTTACACATTAGCCGTGCGTGGGGAACGGTGTCAAATGCTTTTGCAAAATCCAAGTATACCACATCCACAGCCACTCCTCTGTCCAAGGTTTTACTTACCACCTCATTAAAATAAATCAGGTTTGTTTGACAACTTCTGTCTTTCATGAATCCATGCTATCTGTTGCTTAAAACATTTTTTTCAAACAAGAACTCATCTATGTGTTTTTTTATTAAACTCTCCAGTATCTTCCCAGATATAGAAGTTAAACTAACAGGTCTATAGTTACCTTTTTAAATATGGGCACCACATTGGCCCCACGTCAATCCAGTGGTACTATTCCAGTCATTAAGGAGTCCCTAAAAATGAGATGCAATGGCTTTGAAATGACAGCACTCAATTCTTTTAGGATCCGTTGATGGATGCCATCTGGTCCAGGTGCTTTATCTACCTTTATTCTGTCGAAATACTTCTGGACAATTTCACTTTTAAGCCATTGTGGCTCATTTGTGGCTGTGTCACTACCACCCCCATTATGGATATGAGCTCACCCATGCTCCTTTGTATACACAGAGCTGAAGGATGTATTTAATAAGTTTGCCTTCTCTTTGTCCCCAGTCACGCACTCCAGATTATTTTGTAAAGGGCCTACATGCTCAGACCTGACCTTTTTACCATTAATATATTTGAAGAATTTTTGGGGGTTTCTCCTACTATTATTTTCAATCTGTCGTTCGTTTTGAATTTTTGCGTCCTTGATTTCCTTTTTACATATTCTGTTATATTCTTTGTAACATTTAAAAGACGATAGTGTTCCTTCATTTCTATATTTTTTAAATGCTCTTTTCTTGTCATTTATAACTTTTTAAACTTTGGCCATGAGCCACATAGGTTTTATTTTTAGCCTTTTAAACGTATTGCCCATGGGAATATACTTTGCAGTGAGTTTGCATACAGTCTTTTTGAAAAATTCCCATTTCTGTTCTGTGTTCATCAATGCCAATATTTCCTCCCAGTCTAAGTCCTGGAGAGCAGCCCTCATCCTTGTAAAACGTGCTCTCTTACAACTAAGTGTTTTTATCTTTCCCGTATGTGTTTGTTGCTTGCAGCTTGCATTAAATGAAATCCTGTTATGGTCACTGTTACCCAGATGTTCTTTTATACGAATATTGGTAATAAGCTCTGCATGGTTTGACATTACCAAGTCCAGCAAAGCGTCATTCCTAGTCGGGGCCTCAATAAACTGGTCCATAATATTGTCCTGTAATAGGTTTATACATTTTTGCTCTTTAACTGTCCTAGCAGTGCCATTACTCCAGTTAATTTCCGGGTAGTTAAAATCCTCCATTATTATCACTGTCCCAGCCCTAGCAGCCCTTTCCATCTGTGCAAGGAGCCAAGTCTCCACCTCCTCTTTAACACTGGGAGGTCTATAATAAACTCCAATGATAACCTTTGTAGTGTGCACACCCATATGCAGATCTACCCATAATGCTTCAGACTCATCACACTCTCCATAAACTAGGTCCTCATTCACACTCGCTTGGAGATCACTTCTCACATAGAGGCAGACACCACCACCTTTTACCCTGTCTTTCTGAAAGAGAGCATAGCCAGGAATATTAATAGCCCAGTCATGTGAAGAATGAAGCCAAGATTCAGCAATACTAATTACATCATAGTTCTCCTCATGCACCAGAGCTTCCAACTCACCTATTTTGCTTGGCAGACTTCTGGCATTGGTGAACAAGCACTTTAATTCACTGTCACATTTTGCACATTGATGTTGCATATTTTTTATTTTAGTACAAACAATACCATGTCCAGTGGTTGATTGTAACATAGGAACCTTCATATCATTTTCCATAGCCCTCCGCCCAACTTTCCCCATTTCACCCACCAATAGGGCCTGACCCCTGTCTGACCTGTCTACCCCATTATAATCGAATGCACCCTCCCCCCTCAATCATAGATTAAATACTCCTCCAGCCTTCCCATAAACCTCTACCCCAGCACAACAGACCCCCTTCTATTTAGGCGCAAACCATCTTTAGCATATAGGTTGTACCCATTAATGAGCCCAGTGCTCTAAAAACCCAAAGCCCTCCTCCTTACACCAGGTCTTTAGCCATGCATTCAGGGCTCTAACCACCCCCTACTGTTCCTGTGTTGCGCGGTATTATGTTCATGTGAAACCTGTGCCCGTCATAAGGTACCATGATCCCTCCCTGTAGGTATGTTAAAATCCCTCCCTGTACCATTGCGACCATGGGTGTCCATTTCCACAGATGTTATTGTTGACCTACCACCATTCAAGGGATTTTCAATTGTCATGGTAGTAGTAGATCATAACAAAGATGGCCCATTTTGTGCCCATCACTAGCATTCCTGCAGCTGAAGAAACTGCAGAAATACAAATACAAGAAATTTATAGACTGCATGGTCTTCTAGATTAAATAATATTGGATCAAGGAGTCCATGTTCACATCATGACTACGGAAGACTTTCTATTCTACTTAACCTACAGTATCTCACAAAAGTGAGTACACCCCTCACATTTTTGTACATCTGTGTGGTGGCTCTCTAGGGACTTGGAATATATGAGGATATCATCGAGATAAACCACCACACATTGCTGCAACATACAGTATCTCACAAAAGTGAGTACACCCCTCATATTTTTTTAAATATTTTATTCTATCTTTTCATGTGACAACACTGAACAAAATTACACTTTGCTACAATGTAAAGTAGTAAGTGTACAGCTTGTATAACAGTGTAAAATTTCTGCCCCCTCAAAATAACTCAACACACAGCCATTAATGTCTAAACCACTGGCAAAAAAGTGAGTACACCCCTAAGTGAAAATGTCCAAATTGGGAACAAAGTTTCAATATTTTGTGTGGCCACCATTATTTTCCAGCACTGCCTTAACCGTCTTAGGCATGGAGTTCACCAGAGCTCCACAGGTTGCCACAAGAGTCCTCTTCCACTCCTCCATGATGACATCACAGAGCTGGTGGATGTTAAAGACCTTGCGCTCCTCCACCTTCCGTTTGAGGATGCTCCACAGATGCTCAATAGGGTTTATGTCTGGAGACATGCTTGGTCAGTCCATCACTTTTACCCTCAGCTATTTTAGCAAGGCAGTGGTTGTCTTGGAGGTGTGTTTGGGGTCATTATGTTGGAATACTGCCCTGCGGCCCAGTCTCCGAAGGGAAGGGATCATGCCCTGCTTCAGTATGTCAAAGTACATGTTGGCATTCATGGTTCCCTCAATGAACTGTAGCTCCCCAGTGCCGGCAGCATTTATGCAGCCCTAGACCATGACACTCCCACCACCATGCTGGACTGTAGGCAAGACACACTTGTCTTTGTACTCCTCACCTGGTTGCCGCCACACACGCTTGACACCATCTGAACCAAATAAGTTCATCTTGGTCTCATCAGACCACAGGAGATGGTTCCAGTAATCCATGCCCTTAGTCTGCTTGTCTTCAGCAAACTGTTTGTGGGCTTTCTTGTGCATCCTCTTTAGAAAAGGCTTCCTTCTGGGACGACAGCCATGCAGACCAATTTGATGCAATGTGTGGCATATGGCCTAAGCACTGAAAGGCTGACCCCCCACCCCTTCAACCTCTGCAGAAATGCTGGCAGCACTCATATGTCTATTTCCCAAAGACAACCTCTGGACATGATGCTGAGCATGTGCACTCAACTTCTTTGGTTGACCATGGCGAGGCCTGTTCTGAGTGGAACCTGTCCTGTTAAACCGTTGTAGGGTCTTGGTCATCATGATGCAGCTGAGTTTTAGGGTCTTGGCAATCTAATAGCCTAGGCTATCTTTACGTAGAGCAACAATTCTTTTTTTCAGACCCTCATAGAGTTCTTTGCCATGAGGTGCCATGTTGAACTTCCAGGGACCAGTATGAGAGAGCGAGAGCGATAACACTAAATTTAACCCACCTGCTCCCCATTCACACCTGAGACCTTGTAACACTAATGAGTCACATGACACCGGGAAGGAAAATGGCTAATTGGGCCCAATTTGGACATTTTCACTTAGGGGTGTACTCACTTTTGTTGCCAGCAGTTTAGACATCAATGGCTGTGTGTTGAGTTCTTTTGATGGGACAGCAAATTTACACTTTTATACAAGCTGTACACTCATTACTTTACATTGTAGCAAAGTGTCATTTCTTCAGTGTTGTCACATGAAAAGATAGAATAAAATATTTACAAAAATGTGAGGGGTGTACTCACTTTTGTGAGATACTGTATCTACTGCATTTCATCTACAATCAAATTGTCAAACCAAAAGAACAAATCAATCTTTAGATCAATATCTTTGCTGTTTCATCTGCCATCTCCAGGACGATTGGGCTGAATATCTACCGTTAGCAGGATTTGCTTACAGCAATTCCTACCATAAATCCTTGTCTCAGAGCCCATTTTTTTTACCAATAATGGATTTCATCTATCTTTTCTTCCTGGACTTCCGGTAGATTCATCGTTACCAACTGTAAATACAAGACTGTCTGCTTTACAAGACAATCAAGAATCACTGAAGAAGACTTTACACGAAGTTCAAGAATCCTATAAGGAAATTGCAAATAGACATAAATGAACCATTCCTTCCTATTCATTAGGTGATAAGGTCATTTACGGCTTAAACAACTTTCTCAGAAATGTAGTCCTAAGTTCATTGGTCCTTTTAAAGTAATTGCACAAATTAACCCTGTGGTCTACAAATTGAAGCTACTTCCTTCAATGAAAATCCATTCTGTTTTTCATATGGCCCTTTTAAAGCCCTTCAGAGGGAATCCCTTTTCTGGATGTACATATCCTCCACCAGACCCAGTCCAAGTGCAAGGAGAGAAAGAATTCATGGTGGATAAAAATTTTGATTCCCGTATGCATATATATGGTAATATCAATACAATTCTACAATATCTGGTTCAGCGGGAAGGTTATGGGTTAGAAGATTATTCTTGGGAGCCTGAGGAGAATGTTTATGCCCCTAGATTAACAAGAGAATTCCACCACAGATTTCCTCACAAACCCAGCCCTAGGATGTCCAGGGGATGTCCTGGGAGGAGGGGAGTACTGTCAGGGCCTGGATTTTAACCCAGAACCTCTGCTGTGTTATACAATGTCTGTTCTTGTTGAGCCACCTGGACTCCTGCACAATTCCCTCAACAATTCCATGGATGATGCTGTCTTGAACCTTGTTTGTTTTAAATCTTTGCTCCTCCTTTGAACTTCCTGATTTAAGCTATGTCTCTGCACTTCCAGTTTGTCAGATTATTGTGCTCCACACATCTTGCCCGCTGCCTCGAGCTACCTCCATTGCTACTTTGAATCGACCCTGGCTTGTGACCCCATCTACAAAACTCTTCTCCCGCATTGACCTTGACTTGTGACCCCCAACTACGGAGTTCTTCTATTGCATCGACCTTAACTTGTGACCCCCGACTATAAAATACTTCTCCTGCATTGACCTTGGCTTGTGACACTGACACCGATCCTCTTTCTCGCAGTTCAGACAATTCAACCTCTTAAGAACCGAGAATGGTGTTTTCAGCCATTTGTCTCCACTCTCTACAGGTAATTTTCTAACACTCTCATCCATTCTTTATTGGTTTGGAATCTTGGTGTATGTGTGTTATATTGTTGTTTTACTGGCATTATCCTTTAACCAGTTCCCACCCAGGATTTTTCAAATGCAGTTTTTCTTTTTAAATATGCTTTAATGAATTTTAATGCAAAAACACAATATATAACCCATTTTTTTGTGAAATCTAAAAGATGATGTTACTCCGAGTAAATAGATACCTAACATGTGACAATTTAAAATTGCACGCACTTGCGGAATAGCGCCAAACAACTGTACTTAAAAATCTCCATAGGGAACACGTTAAACATTTTTACTGGTTACTAATTTAGTTACAGAGGAGGTCTAGTGCTTGAACTATTGCTCTCACTCTGATGTCCACAGCGATACCTCACATGTGTGGTGCAAACACCATTTAGATATGCGGACACGACCTTAGTATATCTTTGCTTCTGTGTGCGAGCACGAGGGGATGGGGGTGCTTTAAAAACACATTTTTCTTATTATTGATTTAATTTTTTTATTTTTACACAGTGCCTTTAATTTTTTTTTGATCATGTTTATGTAAACATCCCTTGTGTAAATAAGGCATGACAGGTCCTCTTTATGGAGAGATCTGGAGTCCATAAGACCCCAGATATCTCATCTACCTTGGAAGGCATGAGATAAAAAAACGTTGATCTCTGCTTTCTAGGGGAAAGAATGGCAGTGTTTACATCTGCCAGAGCTGGACATGACGTCATAACGTCGCTTCTGGCCTTCCAGGGTCATAGAGATCGCCGGGGACCATCCGGTACTCAGCCAGCTCTGTGATAATCCAGTGCCACCGCTGGATCAGATCTCTGGCTTCCTGATCGCACAGGAGAGCCCAGAGAGGCCCCAGAGGGCAGCGGGAGGGGGGATGCCCTTCCCAATGCCTGTAAAAGCAATCCAGCAGCTAATAAGCCACTAGGATGGCTTTAACATTGCAGGAAATCGCTGGCTGAAAAAAGATATCTGGATGATGCCTGTAGCTGCCTTTTCTGCGATGGACGAAAGTAGCATAGTAGGTGCTGTCTTCTGGTGTGCACAGTGGATAGCATTAATAGACCGTGTCTTTTGCTTCCCTTTGTGGAACAAAACCTACTTTGTCTTGGTGGATACACTTGTGAATCAGGGGAAGTAATCTAATTGTCAAGATTTTTGTGAACAGTTTTAGGTCCACATTCAATAAGGAAATGACACAGTAGTTACTACACTGAGTTGGGTCTTTTCCCTCTTTAGGGATTACAGTGATATTGGCCAAGAGGGTTTTCGCTATGAGGTATCTAGAATGGAAATTAAACCATCTGTAAATGATTGGGTCAGGAGTTGTGAAAATATCTTATAGTATGTTGAAAGAGAAATCTTCTGGGCCTGGGGTTTTCGGTGGTTTAGTCTGCACTCCTCAATGTTGATCAACTCTCCCAGATGAAAACTAGCTTCTTCCAAGAGCCGTGAAAGCCTTGATGCTGCCAGAAATTGGTTGATTTTATTTCACCTATCTTGTGGGTCTCTGTCAGTTATTGGGATGTAAGAGCCTGCCTGGCTTGCTTCCCCATTCATAGAATGTTTGTCTTACCTTGGTGAGATTTACTTTAGATTTGTGAAGGAGGAGTTAATTCAGTCATTCCTGGGATATCTGAAGTTCAGCTACAGCAGAGGCAACTGTCAGATCTTATCTAGGAGCAATTCTATTTGTTTTGTATGTTCTTTTTGAGGTGGGAGCACTGTGAAATGAGTATTCTTTCAATGGCGCAATTATGCTTCTCCCAGACCATCATTGGGGATGAGGTAGTGTCGGCACTGCCATACCCTGTGTGGGTCAGTCTGCTCGTACCTTGGTAAACTCTAAGTGGTGCATTAGAAAGTTATCAATTCTAGAGTACAGTCTGTGTGTGCCATCGAGACGTACGGGAAGTCCCATTCCTTGGAAAATCAACAGTTGAGAGGAATACTAGTAATTGTGGGATAATGTATAGAGTTTGGGAGGTATATAACTTCCGGTAAAATCAAGCAAAAATATAGCTTATGTCTCTGACATTTGTATGGAGACTTCTTCTCTCTTTTCAAATGGCATAAACATGCTCATTTTTCAATAGGCCCTATATATATATTAACTTAACAGTGTCTTCTTTCTCCTTAGCTTGTGAGTGATTTTGGACTTCAAAACTATAAGCCAGGCATGCAGTCTTGCCATTTTGCATCTGGTGGAAAAGCCATTTGCCTCCACGCATTAAAAAGGATCGTTACAGCAGGGTCCTATTCACATGGGTGTACCGTATGCCTCTGCAAAGGAGCCACCTTCATCCGCACAGAATGCACAGGTTTTTCGTGCAAGCCCTTGCAGGCACCCTTTTTAAATCAATGACAGACAGTCGGCTGTGCAGACCTGCTTGGATCTCCATGTACGCTTGTTCCTTATTGTTGATGTCATTGCATCTTTTTGGTGGACTAGTATGCTGTGTACCTGTAGTTTTTCAAATCCAAAAGAATATTCCTTACTCTTCTAATCTTTGGTTCTAGGTGTGCTGACATGAAGAAGGTAAACTGTGTTTTTCAGTTTCTCTTCACCCAGCCTTAGTGTGTCTTGATGTTGCTATGACACCTGATGTGATGTTAGGGCTAGAAAGTCTATGGAGGCATAAGAGAGGCAGCAAAAGACAGTTGGCCTGAAGGATCAGAAAGCTCAAGTCTTGCAAATAATGTATACCTGGAATAAAGGTATATATAGATAAAGCATAAGTAACAACGGTAAGCAGGTAAATAGAGAATAAAGCTTTGCCTTTATCCAGAAGAATGCTTTCAATACAATCAATAAAATAAAAGGTAAGTGTACACAAGGAAACAGGGTTTATAAGGAAAAGCTTCTAACTATCAACCAATTCAGTTCAAGTGTAAACACCAAGTAAACTGTGAATTATGACATGGACAAAGACAGTGGAGGCTTGTCCATAGGGGCTCCTGGGGCAACGCCCCACCAAAAAAATAAGTAAACAAATAAAAATAAAAATAAACTATAATTATTAAGCAACAGCAGCACAGCTAGAGAGAAACTCCAAAGACTAAAAAAAAAATCTTTGGAGTTTCTCTCTAGCTGTGCTGCTGTTGCCACTTGCTAGGTAGATTAGAAAAGAAATAGAAGTGTAATCTGCCTAGTAACAGGACGACCGTCCTAAATTTCATTAAAAAGTTCTATCTAGAACACTGTAAAATGAATTCTCCACCCTCATTGGCTGCTTTCCAACATTCAATTCTGAGAATAGCAGCCTGATGGGGCCTTTGAAAATACAGACTTTGACCAGCCTAGTCCATTTGATCCCTTCCTGGGGGGGCGCCAAGATCTTCTCTGCCTGCAGCTGCACATCCTGGCCTGCTGCCCAGCCATGCCCCCCCCCCACAAGTCGCACTCCACCACTTGGTCTCACCCTCTCTAGCAGTGTTTCCACTCTCCACCAGGGACACTTCCCCCACCCACCATCTTGTACAGAGCAGAGAAGGAGGTCATGAGTGTGATCAGTACAATGGAGAGGAGAGAGAGCAGCACAGCTCCTGCCTGGATGAGTTATCATGGGTGAGTTCAGATGGAGGAAAGGAGAAGCTCAGCCAGGGACAGTTAGATCATCTGCTCGCACACTGGCACTGGCAGGCAGGAGATCAGCACCATTAGAAACCCTACACTAACCCCTGACACATGGAGAGCCATAGCAATGTGATGTCCCTAGTTTTTGGAACTGACATTATTATCTGTCAAAAAAGTTTATCTACAGATAATGCTGAATGGGTCTCTTGCAAAGCACAGCAGTGTCTGCAAGGTAAGACCTCTGACCATGGGAGCTCCCAGGAATACACAGGCAATGATTAGTCTGCATCCTTAGAGAACAGATAAGGCTGAACAGGTCCCTTCCAAAGCTCAGCAGTGTGGGCAGAGTAGAAGCTCTGACCTGGCAGTAAATCACAGGGAGTTCTCATGGATGCACACAAAGTAATTGATCTGCAATTAGTCTTCTGACATCGGGGGACCACAGAGCTCAGCAGCCCCGCACACCCTCAGCTCTTCATACTTTACTGTTTAACAGGCAGCTTCAGCCAACACAGCAACAACTACACTCCTGGTGACTTCCTCATCCCTGCATTCAGTGCATTGTCATGATTCCTGACTTACAATGCAGGGACCAATAAGTCACCAAGAGTGTAGTTGTTGCTGTGTTGGTTGAAGATGCCTGTTTTCATGGAGCCTTGCTCAGACTCTGTGTACCTCAGCATCAAACAACAGAACAAGAGGAATGTCTAGTCATGAATATTTCTCTAAAATAACTCCTTTTCAATGAAAGCCATCTTAAATCACTTGATTTTATAATTACATTTTGAACTTTATTTGACAGATAATGAAGATTTATGCTAGTGAATCTGGTCAGTTCCAAAAACCAGGGACATTTCTATGGCTCACCATGTGTCAGGGGTTAGTGGAGGATTTTCAACATTCCTACTATAAAATAAGGAATTAGGATTGGAGCTTGATGGGATATGAAAACCCACATAATACCAGTCTGTGCTGAGTTCCTGTGCAGACCTCATATCTAATGTAGTTCTTTACTTTTGGCATTTAATAGATGAATGAGCCAGCAAAATTTTATTGAGAATTAGGACTGACAGTTGAGTTATACTGTACAGAGTGGGTGGAGTCTATAAAGGGTGAAGCTTCTGATAAGTAGGAAGGGCCAAAAAGGAAGGGCGGGGTCTGGCACCCCGGCATCTTAAAACTTCACCAGCTGCCACTGGCCAAGGAGATAATTGCTAAGGCTTAATGTACACGTGACGCTTTTTCACCCTCTCCAGAACGATTTTTTGACAGCTAGACACCAATGCTTAAAAAACGACCATTTAGCCACGTTTCACATGCCGCGTTTAGCCACGTTTTGCCCCGTTCGCGTCTAGATGTGTTTTCTTTTTAAATGACAAACGCCTCTAAACAAAAAGCTGCTTAACACGAGTTACCACATTTAGGCTCATTTAAAAGCTGTTACAGGCATTTAGCATTTCAAATGCCTCTGAACATCCATCCTGAATGCATTTGTTCCTAAAAAAGCTTCTAAACTCAACTGCCTGGAATTGACTATAAACGACCCTGTGTACATGTACTGATAAGATAACATAGAGAGTTCATAGGCAGCTGAAAGAAACGCCCAACTGCTCCTAAACGTCCGTTTACCAGAAGCTGTGTACATAAAGCCTAAGGGTTTCCTCCTACAGTGTAAGGTTTTATCTCAATTAAATATGTTCTGAAATCATGTTTCTTGGAACATATATTCCTCTGTTTTATATGCTTTGCAAAATAAGTAAAATAAAGATATAAATAATGGATAAAGCATACATTCTAAATGCTGTAATATAGTTACTGAAATGATCATTAACACAAAAATTAGTCATGCCAAGGAGGAATAGTGAGGAATCTCATTTGTAAAGAAATCTGCTGTACACATTTCTAAGATGCTAGCAATGATATGCTCTACTGCAGACCCTCAATGCTGTAAATTAATGTATTTAAGGTCTAACCAGATGTGCGTGGTGTTCATATAGATTTTATGCATGCTAATGCCTCATTGTTATTCCGTCTCGCAATTTATACAGTAGATGAGAATGTCATTGTGCCCTAAGACTCTTGGTTACATTCAAGGACAAAGCATACTGCATTCTTTTCTACAGGTTTATTCTCTAATAAAAAGAATGTTGCAGTTCATTAAATTCTGTATTAGGGACAAAACACATCTAAATATTACACTTACCTTTAATATTAATTTTGTGGGTGCTCTTTAGTAACTATAACTATAGTCTTTCCAGTACAACACGTATAAAGGACTGTACAGGAGCATACAGGGTTTGACGTTTCTTTAAATAGCTGTTCTATTTCTGTCCTTAAGGTATAAATCCATTGGAAAGCACAAAAACAAAAACTTTTCCTCTGGCATGCAGCAGGACTGCAAGAAAGTTTAAACCTGAATGTACTTAGAGTAAGCAAATATACTGTAGTATGTTATTTCCACTATTTTACCCACAGTAGTGAATCACATGCATTTTTTGTTTACCCTAGGGGAGACCTCTGATGACTAGAGTTGAGCGAACCCGAACTGTAAAGTTCAGGTCCGTACCGAACTTTGGGGTGTCCATGACCCGGACCCGAACCCCGACATTTGAAAAAAAGTTTGGGTTCGGGTTCTGGGTTTGTGTATTTGATCCCGCCTGTTCAATAGCTGCAGGGCAGCCAATCAACAAGCGTTTCACTGGTTTGCCCTTAGAAGCCATCACAGCCATGCCTACTAATGGCATGGCTGTGATTGGCCAGTGCATCATGTGACCCAGCCTCTGTATAAGCTGGAGTCACGTAGTGCTGCATGTCACATGCTCTCAGGCTAGTCTAGGGAGAGGATGCTGCCGGCGCTGTGAGGGACAGATTGCAGATATAATAACATCTCATCCTGCATTACAGAACGATCTGATTCTGGACTAGGTAGAGATTACT
>BLSH010058093.1:337953-358079 GCA_018402905.1 Glandirana rugosa
ATTTAGTATCTAATACCAAAACATTCCCTAAACGAGGAATTTTCACTGATTTTGAAACTCCGCCATTCGAGTTCCCAGAAACGTGTATTAATACTAACTATACGTACTAATTCAACGTTTATAGACTTTACAGTATTCCCACCATAAAAACACTTATTCCGATTCCGTGAATTACGGGAACCAACGGGTTTCCCGTCACAGGACCTAGTCCTGCTTCACACCATTATATCCTATATTGTTTTCACCTGACATGCTCTGACAACCAAACCAAATACATCGTTACACATAGCATGTCACAAGCAGATATTTGCAACTTAATCATGCATATCAATCATAATTATGTGCAAAGACCCTTGAGCTTACCGCCTCAAAGTTTTAGTCACTTTTAAGGAGCAAATCCCTTACAAAACCATAATCTATGATTTACAAGGTCCTGGAACCAAACATCCATGAGGACCTGCAAACCTATGCTCGAAAAAGCAGGGCAATATACTAGTGCTTGATAAAGAGGACTGGAAAGATATATGGGCCAATCCACCAATTCCCTTTGTTTCGGCCAGGGATACACTATAATAATTCAATATTATTATTAGGATCTGCCTTAGCCCACAGAGGCTACATAGGTTATACTGTACCTCTCCATTCCTGCATACTGTTGGCAATGTCTTCAAGACCTTGTGTGGTACATTCATATATTCTAGGAGTGTCCTGCCATACAATTATTCTAGTCCCTTCAAATATATCCATTTATCTTTTGGGCTTGGTGGAACCACTAGCCCCTACTCATGCAGCCAGGATATCTTTATGCTTTCTTTTGTTCTATGATAGGGAAGATATTGTATGAAATTGAATGGATTTTTCGAAATTGTTCGTCAATACAGCACTCCTATTTTATACGGCTATGTATGAGTCTAGAAGTTGCCCCAAAAAATTCTGGGTATGGAATGCTTGAGTTACACCCAAGGATATAACAAAAAATTAAGTGTAGGGCTTCATAAGATAAAGTAAATGACTAATATATGAATCCCAAACAATACATCAAAATTCACAATATTAATAAGAGACTACATATATGGGCCATACATAAACACACTTAAAGCGGAGTTCCAACCTATTAAAAGTCAGCTGCCTGCAGCGTTGCTCTTCTCCCCCTATCTTCGGTGGTGCCGGCATCCAAGTGTGGGCACCCAGCTTTGTGACGTGTCCCAGAAGATTGCCGAGAGGGAGAGGGGGAAGGTGAACTTCCTTCCGGTTCCGCGGCACCAGGAGAAAAAGTGGACCTGGTGCCGCCCCCCAAAAAAAGGACATGCCAATTGGGATATGTCGGGGGGGTTAACTTCCCTTAAAGCGGAAGTTCCACTTTTGGGTGGAACTCTGCTTTAAGTGCACATCAATATATGTAAAGTGCAAAAAACATACCTCACCTCCTATATGATGTGAAAATCAGTGCACCCGTATCAGAATGAGAGTACGGAAAAATAATCAAAATTGTCATACAGAAAAGTGCACTATCCAAATTCGACTAATACAGCAAAAGTGTCCAAAGTATCAAATAGCAGTGTCCTTCATATGTAAAATCTTCATGTGTAACTAGGTCTTCCAAAATGTGTTCTTCCCTTCACAGCTGATGACATTCAAACTGTTCACCTTACATATAGACATCTTAATTATAGGAGGTTTATAAGAGCTTGATACTTGAGTGTATTCAATTTGTTTTTAAACAGGGCCATCCAGACTGAAGCTCAATGCAAACAGTGCATTCGGTTTTCATCTGTTGTTGGTGGTTTTGATGTATTGCTTGGGATTTATAGATTAGTCATTTACTTGATCTTATGAAGCACTACACCAATTTTTTTGTTATGTTTTGAACTGGTGTGAATTACTTAAGCAAGTGCTGGCTAGCTGATAGAAAGTTAGGATATTAGTTGTTAGTTGTGAGGATAGCCTTTTTGTGTTTTTTTTTAAATACATTTTTTTAGTTTACCTCCAAGGATACCAATGTGATATACAGCATAAAGTGTTACTGTATGAATCTATCCAAACTCCAAAACAAGTTCATCATCCTATTAGAGGGAGGGGTAGGGACTATATTATCATACAGAATTTGTGGATGGAAAGATGAGGCGTGAAGCAACATTTTTGCATGTAAAGAGCTTGTAAAGAGCTATCAAATTTTATGATGATCTTATTTATGTAGGATAAATTGGTGTGGCCAATTTTGTTGTTTTTCTTTACTGGTTTTTATAGCAATAGTAATGTTTCTCACTTTTGTGTGCATTGACTATTTTGTACTACTAAGCCAGGAGTATGCCTAAATGGCTATTATATCTTGATTGAAAACTTAGAACGAGTAAAAAAGAAAAAAGTCTGGCTCACATTCCTTCTCAGTGCACAGCATTTTTTCTAATTGCTGATAGCATACTGAGTATTTTCAAAAGCTTCCTCACCGGATTTCACACCTTGTCCAGCCATTATCTGATGGTCTATGTTGGTTACGTCTTTTGGGAGAGATCTCAGGCCTTATTGTTAATGCATTCCAACTTTTTTTCAGTTTCAAAAGCTTCCTCGCTGGATTCCACACCTTTTCCAGCCATTACCTGTTGGTCTATGTTGGTTACGTCATTTGGGAGAGATCTCAGACCTTATTGTTAATACATTCCAACTTTTTTGGACACAACTATAGAGTAATTACCAGAGCAGGACTGGCATACCAGAGACTAGACTTAAATTTGTCAGAGTCTTTATCCAATGAGATAGAGATACCTGAATAGACCATTTATTCAAATGAGTCTTGTGACACACATCTAGAATAGACTGAGCAAACCTCTGGTTATGATCTGTACACTGTTCAATTATTTATATTCATAAGAACAGCTAGTAATTCCATACAATAAGCATTATTAAAGGGAAAATGCAACTGCAAAAAATCTGTAAGAATTATGTTACTGCAATAATATACGCAGCATGACTTTGTGAGCTACATTTTGCTTTTTAATCAACACATGCTATATTGCAAATGGTGGCAGTAATTTTCTGCTCACTTCCTCTAGCTTGTAGAATTTGTTTAGGTCCCTCTGTCTCATTGTTTTACTCCAAGGTTTTTCTTTTTTTTTTTTTTACAATTGACCTTTTTGTACTATTGATCAGTTGTAGTTAGAAAAAGGTGTCCAATGTGAATTACAACAGGCCCAAACTCATTATCTCTGTGAGACAATTAATTTTCAATATCTTGCTTTTGCTTCTAAAAAATATGTCTAAATGGAACCATGAATCCTTATGGGAGCCAAGTAATACATTACCAATGTGCAATTTCTCAAGGCTTAAGATACTGCAGCCATCTCTGCACTTGGCAGGAGCTTTGTGCTTTTACCCTTTTATGCCCATTTCAATACCTTTGTTCTTGCTGCTAGGAAATTCAGAATAGCTCCTGAAATTCCTTTGGCTCTCTGTACTGTAATTTAAAAGAAGATAAGGAAAGTAGAGAAGAACACTTTTAAAAGACTAAGCAGATGTAGTACTCTCCACTGTAATATAAACCTTAACACTAATGGAGTTAAAGCAGTAAAATGTGCTCTTGAAAGGCAGCACTGTAAAAAACGAAAAGGTCACATTTTCTTTTTTTTTTCTTTTTGTTATATTGCTTCTCAGAATACAACATTCCTTGATGAAACAACATATAATTCTAAAACAAAAGAAGAAGTTGAAAAAAATCTTACATATATTTTTTTCACATAAAGATTGCGATAATTTATGCTAAAAGAAAAATACATTGTCAGTGTTTCAAGGCTGTTTTAGCTTTCTCAAATAAATTAAATCTTGTTGTTTTTTTTTTTGTTTGTTTTTTTGAGTACTTAGGTGAACATCAGCAACACCAATGTGAAATAATGCTATAAGGGTTTTGTTTTATTCAAAAGAAAACACGTGTTTCTCTGACACCTTCACCTGCATCTGCATGTTTTAAAAGTTTAAAATTATTACGATAAACGCACTATCGCGCAATTGAAAAGCATATTAATTCATTGTTTCTCTTACGTTCACTGACAGACGCAGCCTTCTCATTGACAAGTGGGGTTTATGCACATCCTACTAGGAGTAGACTAGGCAAAAAAGAAAAAAAGGCAAGCTGACCCCTCCCAGGGGGCTATCCTCACTCCAGCATATAACCCCCCAGCTCTGCATAGCATATCAGTTTTTTGCCTAGTGCAAGGAGTTAGACCTGGTTCTCTATGAGATCTGCGGTTCCCCATTTTTCTTCCTTTTGCTCTTCTCAAGCTATCTGATGAAGTAGTCAGCTGGGGCATAGAGGATACCTCGAATCCTGAAATTTCCCCAGCACGGCCGACGGATGCAAGCTATCCTTAGCTTTGGCGGGGTCCGCCGCATCGTACCCATTCCATGCGGGGGGGGCTAGTTGGTGAACCCCACTTGTGTCCGAGTGACTGGGCTGCGCTCGCGTCCAGGGGCGTTTGGCCTGCAGCATCCCTCTCCACCTGAGGGGAGGAAGATCTGCTACCGGGTGGCTACCCGCTACGCCCGTCGGATTGGCGAGTGACCCCCCCCAGGGGTGCGGAGGGGGGGAGGGCGACTAGCGGTACCATTTCCGTCCGGTGGAGGGTTTAGGGCTACAGGTCCCTTTTATTTTTCTGTTCTTCCTCCTTCATCTCCCCCTTCCCCCCCGTGCCACATCCCCCTGCTAATAGTGCCGCTATGCGCCGATCTGCCTCCATTTTGCGGCAGATCACTGCCATTTTGCCTGAGCCGCGTTCTGCGGCCATTTTGCTGTAGCCGCGGCCATTTTAATTGCTGTTTTGGCCTCTTGTGACCGCTCGGCGGCCATTTTGCCGTAGTCGCGCCATTTGGGCATGTGTTTTTGGCCTCTTGTGACCACTCGGCGGCCATTTTTGGTATGCCTTCCTAAAGAAAACGTGCATGTTGGCGCCGCTTTCTCTCTCTTCTCTTCTGGACAGCGGTGCAAGCACAGCGGCAGTAACAGCACAAGGCAGGGGCGGACAGCACTCCTACTGGGACGCAGCGCTAGAAGGGCACTAACAGCAAGTATAGCTGACTCTCCCTGGGGTGTCGGTGGCGGTGGGCACAGTCCTCCTGGGCATTTAACCGGTTGCTCTGTGGGGCAGTTGGTGGGGCTGCATAGTGGGGGTGTCATGGCCTATAGGCCTAGCAAGTGTTCAGGTGGCACAATGGCGGCTGAACCTGTGGGTTCTTCTCCGGAGGGGTCTGTGGAAGTGCAAGCTGCACTGGGACCGCTGGTTCCCCTAGATCAATTAACTTCCATTTTGGGAGAGTTTTTTGCCCGGGGGGTACTGAGCCGTGCTAAGGGGGTGTCTAAAAAGTGTCCACCCCCCTCCGTCTTCTGGGGAGGAATCTGAACCGGAAGGGGCCTCGGTGGTCACAGGGACCCCGTGGAGCTCTCAGATGGTGAACTGGAGCCCTCGGACGGTGAGGAAGACCAGGGGGCCTCTGTGGCGTGAGAAAGGGTGCTGGTGGCCTCCCTGATCACCGATATCCGTGAGTCATTGCTGCTGGACCAAGCCAGGGAGTCGCAGGAGACTGCCTACGTATGTGGGTCCTTTAACCTCTTGCCGACCGCCGATCAGCATCTAACGGCGACAAGGTGGCGCTCCTGCACAAATCGCCGTCATATGACAGCGGCTGCGAGATCGCGCCCAGTGAGCGCGCGCGCCGCCGGAGGCGCGCCCATGCGCTCACTGTGTCCAAGGAGGGCCAGGGAGTGGGTCCGCTGGCTTCGATTGCTGCCGGCTACCCGTGATGCCCCCCCGGAGTGAAAGAACGGAGGTCCGTGTAAGTAAACACGGACCTCCGTTCTGTGAGGGGGGAAGGGCTGTGATCACAGCCTTCCTCTACACGGAAGCTGTGATCGCTTCCCTTCCCCTGCTAGGGCAGTCCCCCCACAGTTAGAACACGCCCAGGGAACACAGTTAACCCTTAGAGCACCCCCTGCAGGTTAACCCCTTCACTGCCAGTGGCATTTACACAGTAATCAGTGCATTTTTATAGCACTGATCGCTGTATAAATGCCAATGGTCCCAAAAAAGTGTCAAAATGTTCCGACATGTCCACCCTAATATCGCAGTACCGCTAAAAATCGCAGATCGCCGCCATTACTAATAAAAAATAAAAAAAATAAAAACCCCAGAAATGAATTCTCATCATCCGTAAATGGGACCACTTTTGCGCAAACCAATCAATAAACGCCGATTGCGATTTTTTTTATCGCAAATATGAGGAAGAATATAAATTGGCCAAAACCAATGAAAAAAAATATCCTTATGCCCAATTTTTTGACCAGTTTGTGTATAAGGAATGGCAGCGTCCGCAGAATTCCTTTTCACTGCCCAAACATTTCTCTGTGGGCTATCTCTTTGAGGACAGTCTTTTGCAGAAGTGGACATCCCCCGCAGTGGACCCTCCGGTGGCTCGTCTGAATAAGGCGACAACCATTCCCTTGCAAGAGTCTCCATCTTTTAAGGATCCGGCCGATAGGTGGATGGAGGCGGTATACAAGGCATTGTTCTTGGTGGCGGGGGCGGCCATGAGGCCAGCTCTGGCGTCGGCCATGGTGGCACAGTCACTTACGGAATGTGCGACAGAATTGCACAATGATTTGGGCTGCAGGTGCTCACCTGAGGCTTTGCAGCGTGCTGACCACCTGATACAGGGTCTCCGGTACCTGTATGATGCAGCCTTGGATCTGCTCCCCATGCTGTTGAAAATGTATGTTTTTGCAGTCATTATCAGATGGGTGCTGTGGTTGCGTTGTTGGTCGGGTGACCACGCGTCCAAAAAGGGCCTCACAAACCTTCCTTTTCAGGGTGGTCGGCTTTTCGGGGCGCAATTGGATGAAATCATTAAGGATTTCACAGGGGGGAAGAGTACCTTTCTCTCAGAACCCAAGCGGCGGGATTACGTAAGCAGGGTCCTTCATCATCGGGCCAGAAGCGTTTTTTTCGTGCGCCCGGTTCAGCGGGCAAGGGCTCAAGGCAGGTCTGCCTTGGGGTCACGTAAGCGGCCCTAGCAGCGCAAGCCCAAAAAGACGAAGGAAAAGTCCTCCTCCGCATGATGGGTTGCCCCCGCCCGACTCTCGGGTGGAGGGCTGACTTCTGGGGTTCGCAGACAGGTGGACTGCCCGCATTTCCGACCGGTGGGTACGGGAAGTGGTGTCTTCCGGGTACAGGATATAGTTCAGCACTCTACCCCCAGACAGGTTCTTCCCATCGAACTTGAGGCTTCCGCCGGGGTATCGGGAAGCTCTCTTAGGGGCTGTTCAGACGCTGTCCAAACAAGGGGTGATTGTGCCGGCACCTCCATTGGAAAGGTTCCGCGGCTTCTATTCAAACCTCTTTGTGGTGCCCAAAAAGGGTGGGGTCAGGCCAGTTCTGGATCTAAAAGCACTAACTCACTTTGTGAAAGTGCGAAAATTCAGGATGGAATCTGTCCGCTCGGTCGTGGCCGCCCTTCACCAAAGGGACTTCATGGCATCTCTGGATATCAGGGATGCTTATCTGCATGTTCCCATTTGTCTCCGGCATCAGCGCTTCCTGCGATCAAATTGGATCATCAGACCAGGGGGTCGTTGACCTGGTGGCTCCGGGCCCCGGCTTTGACTTTGGGGAAGTCGTTTCTCCCCCTAAATTGGTCGATAGTCACGACGGACGCCAGACGTACGTGAACCATCAGGGCGGAACAAGGAGCTCGGCAGCAGCTGCGGAAGTGGCCCACATTCTGAGGTGGGCAGAACTTCACGTACCGGCAATCTCCACCATTTACATTCCGGGCGTAGAAAACTGGCAGGCGGACTTTCTCAGTCGCCAGACACTGGATCAGGGGGAATGGTCCCTACATCCAGAGGTGTTCCACCAGATTTGTCACAGGTGGGGCACGCAAGACATGGACCTAATGGCATCCAGGTTCAATCACAAGGTGCTGACTTTCGTGTGCAGAACAAGGGATCCATTGGCGGCCGCCACGGACGCATTGGTAGCACCTTGGGTTCAGTACCGGCTTCTGTACGCCTTCCCTTCCCTCAAGCTTCTACCGCGGCTACTGCACAGGATAGAAGCGGAGGGAATCCCGACAATCCTGGTGGCTCGCCGACGTGGTGCAGATGGTAACAGATGTTCCCTGGCGAAGATCTGCTGTCACAGAGACCCATCCTGCACCCTGCTTTACCCTCGCTGGCTTTGACGGCTTGGCTATTGAGTCCCAGGTGCTGTGGGATAGGGTTGTCTCTGACTCCGTGATTCCTACCATGCTTAAGGCGCGCAAGTGTACTTCGCGCAAGATATATCATCGCACCCGGAAGGCTTATATTGCCTGGTGTGAGGCGGGGGGTTGGAACCCCCGCCCTTTCGCCATAGCTCGGGTGCTGGCTTTCTTACAGCAAGGCCTGGATAACAAATTGGCTTTGAGTACACTCAAAGGCCAGATTTAGGCTTTTGCAATCTTTTTTCAGCGTCCGTTAGCGACGCATTCTTTGATCCGTGCATTTGTACAGGGTGTACGCCATGTGGCTCCTCAGGTACGGTCGCCCTTAGCACCGTGGGATTTAAATTTAGTACTATCTGTGCTGCAGAAACCACCATATGAGAGGATCAGGAATATTCCCTTACAATTGTTGTCACATCACATCCTCTAGGCGGGTGTCTGAGTTGGCGGCCCTGTCCTGTAGGTCTCTCTACTTGGTCCTTCATAAGGATAAGGCAGTGCTGCGTCCTTCTCCTTAGTTTCTGCCGAAGGTGGTTTCCTCTTTTCACATTAATGAGGACATTGTTCTTCCTTCACTGTGCCCACACCCGTCTCACCCCAAAGAGATTGCTCTACATTCTTTGGATGTCATGAGGGCATTGCCAGTGTATTTGACGGCTACAGCTTCTTTTCGGAAGCCTGATGCTTTGTTTGTGCTGGTGGAAGGGCCGCTACTATTTCCCGTTGGATCAGACAGACGGTGACCCATGCGTATACGGTCCGGGGGCAAGAACCCCCTTTTCCGGTCCGTTCCACTCATTAGCACTTCCTGGGCCTTCAGACACCAGGCCTCGGTGTCTCAGGTGTGCAAGGCGGCTACATGGGCCTCGGTGCACACTTTTGCTAAGTTTCACAAAGTTGATGTTTCTGCATCCGCGGATGCTGCTTTTGGCCGCAAAGTTTTGCAGGCGGCGGTGTAGGCGCGGCTGGTGCCTCCTGAGAGGTTTCTGTTGGGTACAGTTGTTATTGTTTACCCACCCCTCTTTGAATGACACTGCTTTGGGACATCCCCACTCGTCAATGAGAAGGCTGCGTCTGTCAGTGAACGTAAGAGAAAATAGGGTTTTTTAACTTACTGTAAAATCCTTTTCTCTGAGTTCACTGACAGACGCAGCACCCACCCCTCTGTGTTGCGTTTGTACGGCTTGTTACGAACTGATATGCTATGCAGAGCTGGGGGGTTATATGCTGGAGTGAGGAAGGCCCCCTGGGAGGGGTCAGCTTGCCTTTTTTTCTTTTTTGCCTAGTCTACTCCTAGTAGGATGTGCATAAACCCTGCTTGTCAATGAGAAGGCTGCGTCTGTCAGTGAACTCAGAGAAAAGAATTTTACGGTAAGTTAAAAAATCCAATTTTTGTTCAGTTTGAAATAAGACAATATAATGATCCAATTAAAATGCAAATAGTGTAACCATGAAAACCTTACGTTAATCCCATTAAATTAATTGTGAAAAAAACATATATAAGCACACTAACAAATTTCTTATTCAAACTGTAAAAAAAACTTTGTATAATCACAAGGAACAATCTATAAAAACTGTGTATATTCACAAACAGCAATGTGTCCATGCATTAAAATATTTGTGAATAATAATGTCTGTCAAATAGCAAAAAAAAAAAAAAATAGTATATCTTTAGTACTTCTTTTATCCTCTTCGCCAAAAAATAAACCACCTCTGCATAAGAGTCCATGATCCCTTCACCGATGTCTGTCCTAATCACTCAGCAGAAGTGTTTTACCTTTGATTTTGGCATAAATACTGTGTCATTGTCATTTGTTGTGAACTGACTTGGAAGCATAAAACAATATTATCCTTATTTTGTAAGGGCAGCCACATGGATCGAAATGTGGTAAGTTCAGCAGGGACTGGCCAAATTTAGATCCATGAATGGGCAGGCTGGTTGTACAGAAGTCTATCAGTAGTCGATCATGTATGGGTAGACTGGTTGTACACAAGTCGATCTGCCAATCGACTTGTGTACAACCAGCCTGTTTAGTTTTTCCCAAAAGATCAATGCTGCCGGCTATAGCTGTGTATTCTGACAGTGGGGAACTATCCTCGCCATCAGAACAATATCTTACTGGGTGATTCCCCCATCCACATTGAGTATGTGGATGGGGGAATTGGGCCGTTTTTTTCCTTCAACCCACTGGTTGAACATAAAAAAATGATTATAGGTTTGGCCAGCCTAAAGTAAAAATCTGTATATGTCCCATGAAATGGAAATGAACAAAGAAACCACTCCTATAAAAATATCTGCCACGGAACTTTAAACATATGAAAAAGAGAGAAATATATATATATATAATGTAATATATATCATGCAACCAACTTTTTAACAAACCCATTTTATCACAAAATCATAAAGACAGTCTCTGAGGAAGTTTGGATACCAACAAAACCAGTCAGATGTCAGTCTTTCTCCTATTTGATCCTGTGGTGGTGCCTCCTCTCTATGATGAATGGATATTTGCTTGTACACCTGGAATGAAGTCTTTATATTCTAGTTTTATTACAGTGAGTTGACTTTTATGTGTTTTTTTTTACTTTGATTTGGTTATCTGCTTCATGAGCTCCTAGCAATATGGGAGACATTCAAACCATGCATATATGTTCTGGAAATCTGTGTGTGGACATTCTTGTACCATTAATTAGGGCTCTACCAAGATAAATCTCCCAGTGACTCAGAAGAAGGAAACCCGACCCCAGAACACCAGGTCCCAGGATTGATTCCCGGTCAAGGCGTGACCCTATATATGCTGTATCGGTGGTCCCTGCAGAAGTATACATGTGGACATTCTCTTCTCCCACAGATTACAGGCTAATTCCAACTTGAGACTACCTCTATGTTTGGAGTGCTCAGAGTCCTTGGATACCATCTATAGACTGCCTATATCACCCCAACATGCTGGCTTCAGTTTATGGATGCAACTATTATGCTTGGTAGATTCTGTCAGTTAAGAGCCCTTTTTGTGAGTCTGTCTGTTTGTTTCTAAGGAATGTTCTATCTTTCCAACACTGCACAAAGCTATTGATGAGGCATCCTTGTATGTGATCTGGATGATCTATAATCATATTAAATTTATGGATGAAGTGGATGACCTAATACAATACAACATTCTACAGCTATTTTATTCAATCTAGGATCTATTATTCTACTTATATCAGAATTCAAGGGACCACAGTTACTTTGATAGAGTACCACCACTTTTCCTATGTGATTATTACGTCTTTGCTGTTTTTTTACTTAATATGTTTATTATGAGTGAATTTATATATACTGTATATCCATATCTTTAGACGTTTTTACATATTTTTTCACTAAGGCCCCTTTCACACGGGGCGGATCTGCTCTGCGGACTCCGCCAGCTCAGCAGGAGATTGCTCAGTTGATCTCTGCTGAGTCGGCGGATAACAGGTCCATCTCTGCTCACTGTGCAGGGACAGACCTGTCAGAGCCCCACTGTTTTCTATGGGAAGATCGAATGAAAACGGACTGCACGTCCTTTTTCAACCCATCTGAACCACTGGACAGATGGCTAATGTAACGCCCATACATCTGTTTTGAGCGGATGTTGTCAGATCGGATGGCAGATGGGTGTCATCGGACACATCTCTGCTGATATCCGCCTGCTCACAGAAGTGAATCGGTGACCCACTCAGATCCGCCTGAAAAACGGAAAGGTGGATCAGAGCGGGCTGATTGTGTGAATGGGGCCTAAAATGATCATTTTGGGTGGAATTTTATTTTTAATAGATATACCTTTGCTTTTACCTGTGTTTTGTGTCCTTATAATTTTGTAGTAAAATATGTTTGTTAAAAAGTTGGTTGCATAAGAGTTATTTATTTATTTATTTTATATATATATATATATATATATATATATGAATTTCAGTGGCAGCTGTACAAATAGATATTTTTATACGAGTGGTTTCTAGTAGTAGTTTCCTGCTATGGTCTCCAGAAGTGATATGCAGCATAGTTTTTATAATATATCCCTTAAGGGTGTGTGTGGGCTTTGAGGTCTGTCTACAATATTGGTTGCCGTTCTGAAAATGAACAAAGACAGACGTATTTTACATTTTGATTTTGAGATCTCAGTATATATTTGATATTCTCTTTTTTGGTGTGCTGGCCATTTTTTTGTTTATGGATTTGTGCGGTGTCTTTGTTCACCATACATCCAGGATCAGGTAGAAAAGTTGAAGGTATGGGTTCGATGATATGACAAGTGTCTGGACTGGGTGGCTACCATGGCTCCTCCAATAGCTACAGTGGTGGAGAGAGCATAGTCACCCAAGAACAAGAAGTGTGTTATATGCAGGATTGACAGGTAAAATAAAGGAAAAAAAATGCCTAAAAGGAAAACCAATGCAGTCATCACACAAGGTTTCATAAGCTGAAACATATTGCATTTTTGATTTTGAGTAACTTCAAACCAAGTTGTACGAACAGCTTGTACAATTCTGTACTGCTACTCCATCTAACAAACAGGAAAAAGGAATTTGTAAAATATTACTCATTAGGACAGATGTCTTTACAAAGGTTAACCTCTGAACAGTGCCTTGAGGAGATCCAGGGCACCCTGAAGCAGGACCTTGTCTACTTATAAAACACAATGTTATTTCTGTATTTGACTTCATTGCACCTGTCCAAATAAAACCTTGCCCCTCACATTGCCATGCAGCTTGGTATTATAAGACCTTGAGGCAAATTAAACAGAAGTGATGTAAGCTGAAAAGGCAGTGGAAGATAGCGCAAACTAAACAGGCCAAAAATCCCTGAATCAATATTTTAAGGATTATCAGACAATTATTGCACAATAACATCAGACTACCAATCACACGAAATTGCAACAGCAAGTAACAGACCTGCTAAACTCTTCCACACTGCGAAAACATTGTGTAACCCAGGCTGCCTGAAGCAGAGTCTAAAGAAACATGTGAGACGTTTGTTAATCACTTTGCCAACAGTATCCTCCACCGGAAATGGATTTAAGCCTGATAAATCAGCAGATCTTCTCAGCACCTCAGCATCTTCAGCTCACAACCCTCTTCTTGACACATCCCCAGGTGTATCATTAGTTCTCTACAGAGCACTATTCCAAACCAAACAGGAAATTGCAACTCTGACCCTGCACAATACATAGCTCACTTTATATCCCACCACCAAGGCCCCCACACTAGAAATATTCCAAGATTGATTATTATGGGCTGCGTAAACTGTTGGCACTATATAAATCCTGTATAATAATAATAATAATAATATTTTCTCTTGCATCCAGGTCTAACCTATTTCCTGCCAGTGACCATTAAACCAATGTTCCTGTCAGGCTACCAAGCTATCACTATTACTCTTTCCCTAACAAGCACTTAGAACAACATTCTGGAGACTGGCTACTTCCCTATTAAGAAACCAAGTATACTTAAAAGTCTCCAAAACCCCTTTACTTGCATACTTTATACAAAGACACACCCTGACACATCTCTGATGACCCAGATGGAGGCCAATAAGTGTATCATGCACTGAAAATTCTAAATGATGATGACTAAGCTTTTTTTACAGATAACCTCAGTAGACCCTCTGAAATGCACAAAGTAGGATTTCTCTCTCTCTCTCTCTCTCTCTCTCTCTCTCTCTCGTTCTCTCTCTCTCTCTCTCTCTCAACCCAGTGGTGATCAAGAACCATCAAAAAAGCTCTATTTGTGTTAAAAAAACGATATACATTTAATTTGCTTACAGTGTTTCATAACTGCGTAATTGCCAGTTAAAGCAGCACAGTGCTGAATAGCAAAAAATGCTCTAGTCATTAAGGGGGTAAAACCTTCCAGGGCTCAAGTGGTTTATAAACATATTTTTAAAAAAGGCAGTATGCTGCTGTCAAGATTATTACAGACCAAACAATTATCCAGGACCATCCACTCCATACATGACAAACCAGGCAAGACCTACTTTAAAGCAAATGAGGCTGTTTGCACCTCAGGCCTTAGAACCCTAAATGATATTTTGCCACAGGCTCTCAATTTTCTGGATGGTGGTATCCATATCTTAAACTGAAACATTTTTA
Source organism: Glandirana rugosa (assembly GCA_018402905.1). Lineage (NCBI taxonomy): Eukaryota > Metazoa > Chordata > Amphibia > Anura > Ranidae > Glandirana > Glandirana rugosa. The sequence goes on from BLSH010058093.1 coordinate 352,305, forward strand.
TATATATATATATATGTATATGTCTTGTTCCAGAAGATTTATCAAAGGAACTAACTCTGTTTGAATCTATTTGCCTAGGGCAAACTGATTTTTTTCCCTTGTATTATCTCAAACATACACAATATTACTTTCATCAGGACCTTATTCTTACCTATACTTTGCTAGAAAATGGTAGCGGACACTAGCCTTTATGCTTTCAGAAGAAGATTGTGATAAATCCTTTCTCCTAACGTTTAGGTAGAGTATAGCGAGTCAGATACAGGAAAGGAATTATAAACTGCTTAGTAGTTGGAACATATAGTATGTGCAGCAGTGTTGCATAGGATGTTCCCAGCTGTGTCCCATTGATGTTAGCGGTGCGGGGGGAAGTAGCCACTATGTTACATATTTGGTAGAAGTGCCCTTTAATTAGATATTGGATACCATATTTAAACCATGTCATTGGGCGTGACTTGGCCAGAGACTCTGGAAGTGCCGCTACTTTCCATGATCCCAGGATCTATGGCATCTGCTCAAAGGTGGCTGCACTGATTTTTAATTGCAACTGGTCAACGAGCGTTGATTCCTAGACATTGGAAAAATAGCCAAAGTATTCTTGGAAGGAATTATCTAGATCTGAAAGACTGCAGTCTTTTCTTAGACAATTATATCTGGTATACTGTATTTAAAACATGGTCTTAGGATAGTTTGGTGGAGTGGAGTGGTCAGTGTCCAGAAGTTTCTTTTTTGGTGTGTGTTTTTTTTTTTTTTTTGCTTTTTTTATTTTGTTTGTTTGTGTGGTATTTAGGTTTGTTACAATTAAGGATTTGTAATTAAAATGGAAGGGTTCAAAATATAAAGGGTTATATAGACTAGAGGAGTAGAACATACAAAATCCATCTGCATTATCTATAGAGCTACTTTAAGATGTAGAAAACCTGAGGGTAACTTTGAAAGTCAATTAAAAATATTGTATGATTAGATGCTAAGGATTTTATATTCAATTTGGAATTGTAACGAGAGTTAAAATTGAATACAAATATATAAAATAAAAGCAGTAGGCTCCTATCGAGATTGTTTCAGACCAAACAATAATCCATGGCTGTCCACTCCATACATGACAAACCAGGCAAGACTTTCTCTAAAACAGATGACATTGCAAAACAATTCCAAACATACTACCAAAACTGTATAATCTGGGTTCCTCCTCTGAAAAACATACCTCACAGCCCACCCCAAAATGCCTTTGGCCTGGGATTACATGAAGGCAGTCATAATATCTCCTGGCCTCCGAAATGCAATGTATACCAAAATGTTATATATATATATATATATATATACAGTGCCTTGCGAAAGTATTTGGCCCCCTTTGAACTTTGCGACCTTTTGCCACATTTCAGGCTTCAAACATAAAGATATAAAACTGTACTTTTTTGTGAAGAATCAACAAGTGGGACACAATCATGAAGTGGAACGAAATTTATTGGATATTTCAAACTTTTTTAACAAATAAAAAACTGAAAAATTGGGCGTGCAAAATTATTCAGCCCCCTTAAGTTAATATTTTGTAGCGCCACCTTTTGCTGCGATTGCAGCTGTAAGTCGCTTGGGGTATGTCTCTATCAGTTTTGCACATCGAGAGACTGACATTTTTGCCCATTCCTCCTTGCAAAACAGCTCAAGCTCAGTGAGGTTGGATGGAGAGCGTTTGTGAACAGCAGTTATTAGTTCTTTCCACAGATTCTCGATTGGATTCAGGTCTGGACTTTGACTTGGCCATTCTAAGACCTGGATATGTTTATTTGTGAACCATTCCATTGTAGGTTTATGTTTTGGATCATTGTCTTGTTGGAAGACAAATCTCCGTCCCAGTCTCAGGTCTTTTGCAGACTCCATCAGGTTTGCTTTTTAGAATGGTCCTGTATTTGGCTCCATCAATCTTTCCATCAATTTTAATCTTCCCTGTCCCTGCTGAAGAAAAGCAGGCCCAAACCATGATGCTGCCACCACCATGTTTGACAGTGGGGATGGTGTGTTCAGGGTGATGAGCTGTGTTGCTTTTACGCCTAACATAATGTTTTGCATTGTTGCCAAAAAGTTTGATTTTGGTTTCATCTGACCAGAGCACCTTCTTCCACATGTTTGGTGTGTCTCCCAGGTGGCTTGTGGCAAACTTTAAACAACACTTTTTATGGAAATCTTTAAAAAATGGCTTTCTTCTTTCCACTCTGCCATAAAGGCCAGATTTGTGCAGTATACGACTGATTGTTGTCCTATGGACAGAGTCTCCCACCTCAGCTGTAGATCTCTGCAGTTCATCCAGAGTGATCATGGGCCTCTTGGCTGCATCTCTGATCAGTCTTCTCCTTGTATGAGCTGAAAGTTTAGAGGGACGGCCAAGTCTTGGTAGATTTGCAGTGGTCTGATACTCCTTCCATTTCAATATTATCGCTTGCACAGTGCTCCTTGGGATGTTTAAAGCTTGGGAAATCTTTTTGTATCCAAATCCGGCTTTAAACTTCTCCACAACAGTATCTCGGACCTGCCTGGTGTGTTCCTTGTTCTTCATGATGCTCTCTGTGCTTTAAACGGACCTCTGAGACTATCACAGTGCAGGTGCATTTATACAGAGACTTGATTACACACAGGTGGATTATATTTATCATCATTAGTCATTGAGGTCAACATTGGATCATTCAGAGATCCTCACTGAACTTATGGAGAGAGTTTGCTGCACTGAAAGTAAAGGGGCTGAATAATTTTGCACGCCCAATTTTTCAGTTTTTTATTTGTTAAAAAAGTTTGAAATATCCAATAAATTTCGTTCCACTTCATGATTGTGTCCCACTTGTTGTTGATTCTTCACAAAAAATTACAGTTTTATATCTTTATGTTTGAAGCCTGAAATGTGGCAAAAGGTTGCAAAGTTCAAAGGGGGCCGAATACTTTCGCAAGGCACTGTATATATATATATATATATATATATATATATATATATATATATGATAATCCTGAAACTAACGTGACATCTTCGAAATCAGCAATGGAAACAGGAGGGGTTCCCCTTACTATTGATAATATTGTTACTCAAACCCTTTCTTCATGGTCTCAGGTACATCCCCAGCTTGCAAGGTCTTATAAATAAGGGCAAACCACACAAATTAGTGGCATTAGCTTTGAACATCTCTCTAGCCTAAAATGTATTAAATGACATCCTTTGCCTCAATTATCACTCTCTCAGATTAAATGGTTGCTAATTGTCAATTTGACTTCCAATTCATTTGACAAGAGATGCAATCACATACTCATGCATATAAGTAACAGCCAATATTTCAGGGTTTTACTCCTGCTATTACTTAATTAATGAGGGCATTCAAAAATATCTTGAAAACACTACTGGCACATTGTACTTCTTGGTTTGGAAGTGTCTTGCAGGCAATTTCAATATTACATTTTTGCACTGGTGAGGATGTTCTCTAGCTGTTTTGTTTGGAAAAATGCAACTTCAAGAATTGGCTTCTCACACTTGACATTGCCCAAACTCAGGGGTGCTTGTCAAATGATGGTATTGGCTGACTGGAACTTGTATTCAGCCCTTTACACAGTGCCTACTAGATGTCATTCTGTGACTTACTCCCCAGTCACCTTACCTGTTTATGTACTATTTGCAATTCTTTATCGCATTGCAGTAAAATCCAGATTTTTCTCCTGGTATGCACAAAAACTTTATACTCTGATTGGAGCCAGTCCAAGGCTCCCCTACACCTACCACCACTACTCTGCATCACTCTTCCCTAAACCACTCTGACCCCCCCACTTTCTTTAATCCTAGTTTGTTTTTTGTTTTTCTCTATGACACTTTTTTTCTTTCCCCTTGTCTTTCTCCTGGATCCTCCCTTGACCCCTTGTCTACTGATCATGGTACCTCCCCCCACCTATCTGCAATGTAAAACCCCACTGAAAAAACTCTTTTCCTGCAAACACTTACATATTTCTAGTATGAGGTGCCTCTTAAAACATTTTTGGGGATTGTGTCACATCTATGAATACCAATGACTTCAATTTAACCTTTACACTAGTCTGTGACCTAAAATCTATTACATTTCTTGATGTTGAAATATGAGAAGAACAGGATGGCGATCTGTCCAGTAATCTATTTAGAAAACCAACGGTAGAGAATTCTATCCTCCACGTCACCATTTTCCATCCCAAAGCACTTATTGCATCCATACCCTATAGCCAATACTTAAGGGTGAGACACAATTGGTCAGGCAAAGGTTATTGCTGTACATTATTTCTCTCTTATCAGTGATTTCATTTCTTTTCTCCACTTTCTCATTAACATATGCTGGCAACATTTCTTTGTTTTGTCAAATATAATTCTGGGTTGGCTATTGAGCCCTGATTTGTAGACCTATCCACTCTGTATTTACAACCAGCACTATCATGTGGTTTCTGCACTGCATATGTACATATGTTGTTTAAGCTGCAATAATGTTGTATGATATCAATATCACTTTCTTGGTGACGTCAAATCTATATACAATTTGATGTGGAGGATATATGTATTGTTAGAACCTTTATTCCTGTGGCATTTATCGTTGGTGTTCTGTGTTGAGGTGTTTTGTACCAGGAGTTGCAATGTTAATGGGAGGTTTGCCTCCACTGTCCCTTACTGTCTTTACAATGGGTGGGGCCCGCTATACATCGGCATCATATTTTGCACCCGATGTATGACATCACCATACTAGTGCGCATTGTGTCATCCTTATGCGGTCGGGTGGTAGTCGTGCTTAGGCACCAATTCCCCCATGAGGCGGTGGATGCCGGTCTTGGCGTATGCCTTCTCCCCCATGGCTGCCATACATGGAGTTTAGGGGTGGGACTGGCCTTGCCCCTTTGGGGTATAAATGGGAGGGACAGTGGGGGTAATCTTTCCTTGCTTTCCTTTTTCACTTAAAGGAATCATCTTTGGCTTGTTAGTTTCAACACATTTTTATGGTGGGTAGCTATACCCATATGTATATCTTCTTACACTTTTTTGTATTGCTCTGTGGTTTTGATGGCTCCCTTTCTCTTTCTTTTTCCTTCAACAGACTTATATTCATACATCCTTTTTCTTTCCCACCGTTTTCCCTGAGATGGGTTTTTTATTTTTCTTGCACTTTTCTTGCACTATAAAATGATTAGACACATATGTATTTTTTTTTATAGTAATTACCCTAGATGACATACATGGATGGGCACATTTTTATTCTATACATGCTGAATAGAGTAGAGCGAACCCAAACTGTAAAGTTCGGGTCCGTACCGAACTTTCGGGTGTCCGTGTACCGAACCCCAACCCGAACGTTTGAGAAAAATGTTCGGGTTCGGGTTCTGGGTTCTGGTATTTTATCACGCATGTTGAATAGCTGCAGGGCAGCCAATCAACAAGCATTTCACTGGTTTTCCTTAGAAGCCATCACAGCCATGCCTACTAATGGCATGGCTGTGATTGACCAGTGCATCATGTGACCCAGCCTCTATATGAGGCTGGAGTCACAGTGCTGCATGTCACATGCTCTCAGGTTAGGGTAGGGAGAGGATGCTGCCGGCGCTGTGAGGGACAGATTGTGAGGGACAGATTGCAGATCTAATAACTAGGTAGAGATTACTACTACTGCTGTGAGGGACAGATTGTAGTGATAATAACTAGGTAGAGATTACTACTACTGCTTTGAGGGACAGATTGTAGATCTATAACATCTCATCCTGCATTACAGAATGATCTGATTACAGAACAACCTCTCATCC
>BLSH010058093.1:385995-400748 GCA_018402905.1 Glandirana rugosa
TTTATCCAGGGTCACCAACTGGGTGTTATTGGTCACTTTTGTTAATAGGTTATTTCCCATTTCACAAGTTAGCTCTCAGAGTAATTTAGAGCACTAGGTTTTTCAATTTTTCATCTCATTTTTCGTCTAGGAGGAGGAGGTCACACTTTAGTTAGTTGTTTACAAGTAGTTCGTTTAAGTGGGTCTTTACACATCTGGTCGTGGCTACTATCCGTGTGCACATATCCGTGTGTCTCCATGAGAATGGTCTTGCTCTCCTGGACAATAGCGATTGTCTAGTCTTCGCAATCGTCTTTATTGGGAGACGCCCGTGCCTATCATCGGTGCTGGTCTACACATTTCTGGGTGAATTTGCTTGATGAACATTTGTTGATTGATTTCACACTGGAGGAGGAGGATCTGCTTTTTACTCTACTTTTTAACTTTTTGGATCACGAGATTTAATGAGACTCTCGATTGAACACTTTACCCTTTATTGGATAATTGTTTTCACTGGTTATTGTGGGTCAACCACTGGGACCTATTTACTGACCTGTTTTTTCATTTTTATTTTGTATTCTTTTTACATAAGGTTATATTTCACTGTTTATGAGCGCAACTGTTTTTATTATTTGTTTCCAATACAGGCAGTCCCCTAGTTATTAACATCCGACTTATGAACGACTCCTACTTACAAACGGAGGGAGATAACAGGAAGTGAGAGGAAATCTCCCCCTAGGAAGGGAAATTCACTCCTGTAAGAGTTATTATGGGAAAAAGGTGTCTCCACTGATGCTTTATCACCAAGGTTTGTTTCCACAACAATTTAAAATTTTGAAAATCCAATTATCATTGGGACAGGAAGTGAGGTGAAATCTTCTGAACAGAAACATAGACAGCAAAACAAAGATTACAGGGGTGTTACCCCTCCCCTATGCTATCCAAAAAGCTTAAACATATTTGTTTTGGCTGAAGCTACACTTTAAAAATGTACCTGTTCTGACTTACAAACAAATTCAACTTATGAACAAACCTACAGTCCCTATCTTGTTTGTAACCCGGGGACTGCCTGTATTTGGATTAAAAGCTGCCTGCTGTGTGTCATTTTCAAAATATGGCTTACTACAAATGCTTAAATACACGGAGCCTGTACAATATTTCTGACTATTGTCCCAAAAATAATGCACTCTGAATTTTTGTGAACAACAAATCCTGCCTTGTCTCTCCATCCCAATAGCGGCCTAGTAAAACTGCTTACATAAAGGGTATAGAGTCTGCACAATACTTCTGTCTTTGAAACAATGCACTTTAATTTCTATTATATATAAAAAACTTCCTCATCTCTCTCTCTTACATGGCAGACCCAGTAAGCTGCTTACTTACATTCCAGCCACTGTGCTATATGTGCGACTCTTGTCTCTGAAATATGGCACTCAAATCTTTATTTTTTAAGGAAAAAAATCACAAAAGGTGGGGTTGACATTTTAAATGTTTTTGTGGACTTTTATTCCAATACCGTGTGGTCCTGCAAGGAGCTGTTTTGCCACTGGTCTTAACTTTAATATTTTGTTATTTTTGCAACAGTAATCGTTTCTATAACTTTTAGCCCTGTGGCAGCTGCTACTATCACCTGGCAATTCAGGCCTGTTACTACTGGATAAAAAAATTAGGTGTCACAGCCAAAACTACCCAAATCCTCTTTTTCAAGCTAAAATTAATCACATTGCCGTATTAAAGTTAATCAATGAAGTAAAAATAAAAGAAAGTATTGCACATCAAAAATATGTGATGTCCCACTACACGTAATAGAGGGGAATTTTTTTTTTCCCATGTCATCCTTGAAGTTGCATATAAAAGAAGGACCTTCTCTCCACCATACTGTTTTTTTTTTTAAATCATTTTTTCATTGGTATAAGTTACCCAAGCCAATGCCAAGATTCCCATGCTCTTTGACAAGCCCTTGTCAATTAGCCTTGGAAATGGCCAGAATTGATTTTCAAGATTTGCCCCCATAGACCTCAAGGGTGTTTGGATTATAGTTCACCGTTTTTGGACTTTACTATGGGTTTCATGAATGGCTCGCAAACCAAAACTGAAGCTGATTAGCTCATTCCTAAATTAGCCATCAGGGGCCAAAAAATAGGATTTTTTGACTTACCGTAAAATCCTTTTCTCTGAGTACATTGACGGACGCAGCCTCTTAATCTTGACATGTGGGGTATGCACCTTTTACCAGGAGTAGACTAGGCAGAACATAGTTCAGACAAAAAGAACGCTAGCCCTTCCCAGGGGGCAGTCCACACTCTGCATAACCCCCCCCACCCTGCTAGCACTTCGTTCGTAACAAGCAGAACAAACTCAGAACACAGAGGGGTGGGTGCTGCGTCCATCAATGAACTCAGAGAAAAGGATTTTACGGTAAGTCAAAAAATTCTATTTTCTCTTTCATTCATTGACGGACTCGGCCTCTTAATCTTGACATGTGGGGACATCCCAAAGCAGTGTCAAACAAAAGAGGGGTGGGTAACACAATAACAACTGTACCCAGCGGAAACTCTCCGGGAGGCGCCAGACGCGCCTACACCGCTGCCTGCAAAACCTTGCGGCCAAAAGCAGCATCCGCAGATGCTGACATGTCAACTTTGTAAAACTTAACAAAGGTGTGCACAGAGGTCCAAGTGGCAGCCTTGCACACCTGAGACACCGACGCTTGGTGTCGGAAAGCCCAGGAAGTACTAATCGCCCTGGTGGAATGAGCCATGACCGGAAATGGGGCTCTCGACCCCGAACCTCATACGCACGGGTCACAGTCTGTCTGATCCAATGAGAGATGGTGGCAGACGAGGCCGCCAGTCCTTTGCGCAGTCCATCCGCCACCACAAACAGCGCGTCCGACCTCCGAAAGGAGGTCGTGGCCGTCAAATACACCCGCTGAGCCCTAACCACATCCAAGGAGTGCAAAGCAACCTCCCTAGGATGTGACGGGCACGGACACAAAGAAGGAAGGACAATGTCCTCATTAATGTGAAAAGAGGAAACCACCTTCGGTAGAAACGAAGGAGATGGGCGCAGCACTGCCTTGTCCTTATGCAGGACCAAGTAGGGAGACCTACAAGACAAAGCCACCAACTCAGAAACCCGCCTGGCAGATGTGATGGCCAACAAAAAGGCCACCTTTTGCGAGAGCAACAGCAATGTCTCTGATCTTTTCATATGGCGGTTTCTGCAGTACTTAAAGTACCAGGTTCAGATCCCACGGCGCCAGGGGTGACCGCGCTTGAGGGGCCACATGACGTACCCCCTCTACAAACAAACGGATCAAAGAGTGTGTCGCTAACGGACGCTGGAAAAGAATCGCTAGGGCAGAAATCTGCCCCTTGAGGGTACTCAATGCCAGTTTTTGATCCAGGCCTTGCTGAAGAAAGGCCAGCACACGAGCCACTGAAAAGGAACGGGGGTTCCACCCCCCAGCTTCGCACCAAGGAATATAAGCCTTCCAGGTGCGGTGATAAATCTTGCGTGATGTGGACTTACATGCCTTAAGCATGGTGGGGATCACTGACTCAGAGACCCCCCTATCCGTCAATACCTGGGGTTCAATAACCAGGCCGTCAAAGCCAGCGAGTGTAAAGCAGGGTGCAGGATGGGCCCCTGCAACAGCAGATCTTCGCATAGCGGAAGCCGCCAGGGAACATCCGTTACCATCCGTACCACGTTGGCGTACAAAGGACGCTGAGGCCAATCAGGAGCCAGCAGGATAGCCGGAATCCCCTCCACTTCTATCCTGCGCAACAGGCGCGGAAGAAGCTTGAGAGGAGGGAAGGCGTAAAGGAGCCAGTACCGAGACCATGGAGCCACAAGGGCATCCCCGGCATCCGCCAATGGATCCCTTGCTCTGCACACAAAGGTTTGCACCTTGCGATTGAACCGGGACACCAGCAGGTCCACGTCTGGCGTGCCCCACCTCTGGCAGATCTGATGGAACACTTCTGGATGCAGTGACCACTCTCCCTGATCCAGAGCCTGGTGACTGAGAAAGTCCACCTTCCAATTTTCTATGCGGTAAACGGTGGAGATGGCCGGCACATGAAGCTCTGCCCACCTCAAGATGTGGGCCGATTCCGCGTCTGCTGATGGTTTACATACGCCACAGCCGTGGCATTGTCCGACTGCACCCGAAACGGTCTACCATGCAACCTCTCTGACCAATGGTAGAGGCAGAGCCTGATCGCCCGCAGTTCCAGCACATTGATCAGAAGACGGGACTCCTCCGATGACCTTCGGCCCTGGGCAGCCTACTAGGCTGGCGTCGGTCGTGACAATCGACCACTCCAGGGGAAGAAACGACTTCCCCAGACTCAACGCCGGGGCCCATAGCCACCAGGCAAGAGTCCCCCTGGTCTGATGATCCAACCTGATCATCCGATTCAGAGACAACGGAGACTTGTCCCACTGCAGCAGAATCGCCCGCTGCAGGAGCCAGGTGTGACTCTGGGCATACTGTACCACCTCGAAGGCTGACACCATGAGCACCAACACCCGTATGTAAAAACATAAGGAAGACCACCATCATGACAGCAGAGCCCATACCGCAGATTGCAGCGTCAGAAACTTGGCCGGAGGCAAGAACGCCCTCGCCTGCTCTGTGTTCAGTATCAGTCCCAAATATTCCAGGTGGCGCAATGGGACCAGCGTCGACTTCTGAAGGTTGATCAACCAGCTGAAGTCCCGCAGGGAGGCCAGGGTGATCGAGACGTTGTCCCCCAGGGCAGGAGCCGACTCCGCCCTCAGGAGCAGATAGTCTAGATAAGCCACCACAGCAATGCCCCTCTGCCTCAGCAGAGCCAACACCGGAGCCAACAGCTTGGTGAAGACTCACGGAGCGGAGGCTAGTCCGAAGGGGAGAGCAACAAATTGGAAGTGGAGGTCCCCCACCGCAAAATGCAGGAACCGCTGATGCCGAACACAAATGGGAACGTGGAGGTACGCGTCCCTGATGTCCAGAGAAGCCAGGAAATCCCCCTGGCACAGCGCGGCCACGACAGAACAGACTGACTCCATCCAGAATTTGCACGCCTTCACGAAGTGATTGAGTGCCTTTAGGTCCAGAACAGGCCTGACTCCATCCTTCTTTGAAACCACAAAGAGGTTGGAATAAAACCCGCGGAACCATTCCGCAGGAGGGACCGGAACAATCACCCCCTGCTCGAACAGAGCCTGGACAGCCCCAAACAGAGCTTGCTGACGCCCCGGAGGGAGCCTCAGATTTGAGGGGAAGATCCTGTCCGGGGGCAGGGTACAGAACTCTATCTTGTACCCGGACGACACCACCTCTTCCACCCAAAGATCTGAGATGCGGGCGGTCCACCAGGCAGTGAACCCCAGAAGCTGACCCATCATGCGGAGACAGGCTTCTCCTCCGCCTTCCCGGACTTGCGCTGTCAGGGACACTTCTGGTTTCCTGCGGCAACCTTGCTGGACCGAGCACCTGCGCCCGCTGCACTGGGTGCACGAAAAAAACGCTTCTGGGTAGAGAAAGAGGGACCCTGTTTTCGGCGTTGCTCCCACCGCTTAGGTTCTGGAAGAAAAGTAGTCTTCCCCCTGTGAAATCCTTAATGATCTCATCCAGGGAAGTCCGTGAGAACTTTTTTCGATGCATGGTTGCCCAACCAGCAGCTCAGCCATAGCAGTCATCTAATGATGATCGCAAAAACTGCCAGTTTTGACAGCATGGGAGCTACGTCCAAGGCTGCGTCGCAGAGGTATCTGAGACCCTGCGCCAGCTGGTCAGCCAGCTGCACCGACTCCGAAGGAACCACGAGGTCTCCCAAATCCTTGGGTAACACTGTCGCCCACTCTGTGAGCGACTGCGCCACCATCGCTGATGCCAGTACCGGCCGCATGGCCGCCCCCGCCACCAGGAACATAGCCTTGGACGCCGCCTCCGTCCACCTGTCAGCTGGATTTTTAAATGATGGAGGACCCTCCATCGGGATAGCGGTAGCCTTGTTTAGGCGGGCCACCGGCGGGTCTACCACGGGGGACACCCAATTCTGCAACAAGCTATCCTCAAAAGGATAGCGCACAGAAAAGCGTTTTTGGTAATGCGAACGAATTTTGAGGACGCTGACACTCCTTGTAGACAAACTGATCAAAATATGGCACATAAGGGAAAACCTTAGGGGCCCGAGCCGGCCTATGGGACCCAAAGGCATAAGCCGCCTCCTGTGACATCGCAGCCTGGCCCAAACTCAGTGTCTCGCGGACGGCAGCCACCAGGGAGCCCACCAACTCCTTTTCCCACGCTACGGTGGCCCCCTGCTCCTCCTCACAGTCAGAAGGGTCCAATTCCCCATCTGATAGATCCACAGGGGTCCCTGTTACCACATAACCCCCTTCTGGCTCCAAATCCTCCTCAGAGGATGAGGGAGGGGGTGGACACTTCTTCGCCACCCCCCTACCACGGACCGGTTCCATGCGGGCGATTAATTCCTCCAAAATTGAAGTCAGCTTGTCTAGTGGGACTACAGGTCCCAGCACCGCCGGAGCCTCCGCGGAGACTTCCTGGACAGACACTCCCGGTTCAGCCGCCATTGCGCCACCCCCCGGAACACCTGTGAGGTCTACAGGCCACACGCCCGCCACAAGGCCACCCCTCAGCTGCCCACGCACAGCGGCCCAGAAATGCACAGGAGGACCTGCACCAGCACCCCAGGGAGAAGCCAGCTATATTTGCTGAAAAGTCTGCCATATCTGCCTCGCTGCTGCTGCTGGGAGCTCCCCCACACGTGCCGACTGCGCCGTCCAGAATGAGGAAACAGTGCCAAAGCACATGCTATTTTTATCCATCAGGAGACCAACCAAAAATGGCCGCCGAGCGATCACTAGAGGCCAAAATCACCACAAAATTGCCGCGACAGCAAAATGGTGGCCTGCCCCGAAAAAACGATCGCCGCATGGCCAGGGGACCCAGGACAGCAGCAACGGAGGCGGGATGCAGCAGGATGCGGTGGGGGGAGGGGGGGAAAAGTGAGAGAGACGACCAGAACCACCTACAACCAGACAGGGGGGACACCCGTCAGCCCCCCTCCGCACCCCCGAGGGGGGAGGGGGAAGCTTACTCACCCTCCCAGGCGGGCGCAGCGGGTAGCCACCCAAGACACTACTGCAATAGCCCCTACAGATGGGGAGGGAGCTGCCGGCCATGCGACACCTCGACGCGAGCCGCAGCCCGGTGACTCTAGCTAGACGTTTAACCCCCCGGCTGCCCTGCACGAAACGTGACCCGATGCTACTACTCAGGGGTGTGGAGGGGTGGCTGACGGGTGTCCCCACCCCTGTCTGGGTGTAGGTGGTTCTCCAGCCTACCTGGACCTAAAGATCTCCAGCCTGTCACCCAGCCGGCTGCTTGATTGCATTCTTCATCAGATAGCTTGAGCAAAAACAAAAAATTGTGGAACCGCAGATCCCAGCAGGGAGCCAGGTCCTACTCCTTGCACTAGGCAGATAAAACTGAAGTGCTAGCAGGGCGGAGGAGGTTATGCAGAGTGAGGACTGCCCCCTAGGAGGGGCTAGCTTGCTTTTTGTCTGAACTATGTTCTGCCTAGTCTACTCCTGGTAAAAGGTGCATACCCCACATATCAAGATTTAGAGGCTGCGCCCGTCAATGAATGAAAGAGAAAGCACAGGCAGAAAAAAAAACACTAGACACCAGAGATATGTGGAAAGAGAAAAACATAAATACTAAAGTAAATGTCTACAATATGGTCCCAAAAACCACCACTAGACATTAATGGGATATACCACTGGACATATTTAGGGTCTGAATGTGACATTTAACTACAGTAACTATCTAGGTTCAAACTGACAGATCCTGACGTTTTTTTATGTTATACATTATGAAGCCATTACCAAAAAAATAAGAAAAATACTTACCTCTGCCCTGGCTTCTGTCACTTTTGAAAGGCAAAAGTTATGTCACCATACCTCACTGCTTCCTTCTGAGATAGCTGGGTGCTCAACATCCTATGAAAATGCACTACTGCAATATCCTGGTATTTGAGCACCTAGCTATCAAAGAAGCAGTGGTGAGGCACAGTGAAGTCACCCACACCTTCAAAAGAGTTCTCGGTTGACAGGCTTCTTATTAAGACCATGGCGGAGAAGGTCTCCTTTCTGCCCTCTATTGGTGGGTAGCAACAACTTATTCTCAGTAAAGAAGAATACAAAGGTAGAGATTGACTATGTCGCTGAAAAAACAATTAATCTTCAGTAAAGGCAGTGCCTTGCTTTTTACAGAATCCACAGGAACAAGTGGACATCAATAATTCATTGTTAAACTGTAGTTATTTTTCTTTTTTCCCATTAGGGAGGTTTTTATTTAGTAATAACAAAGTAACATAGGTACAAGACATGAGATTGTTCAGTAATGCATGGATGATGTGGCAAGTACACTATTAACTGGTTACAACCGATTTGTAAAGCATAACAGAAACAATGAGAATAATAAAAAAAAGCACCCCTTTAGTTCTCAATATGGTATGTTGTTTGGGTGAGGTGGGTACTGATTTTGTGAGAGTCACGGTTGACTTAGACGTATGGTTTCTTTACATAATCAGGGTGTGAACAATTTCTGCTTGATGGTTGGTGTTGGAACATGAGGCCTTTAGCGTATAACTAATAGGTTTTGGAGCAAAAGGTCGATCCTTTAGGCCTGGGGATGTTGAAAAGAGCGAAAGAACTTCAGGTGGGGTAGAGAGGTGGTTTCTGGGTAGGGGTGGTTTGTGTCTGGGTGTCTGTGGGGACTTTACCCTTTGACATTGTTCCCTTTATCGGTTGTAGTTATATTCCTTCATAGAGGAGGCAAACTTATGTAAGGGGATGGTATGGGGGGGGGATAGGAGAAAGGGCTGGGTGAGAGGAGCGGAAAGGGGAGGAAAAAAGGGGGGGAGGGGGGAAGGGAGTGGCCGGGGGAGGGGATGGGGGGGAAAGAGAGAGAAAGAGTAGGGGGGAAAGGGGGAGGGGGCTCCGAAGGTCTCCCCCGACAACCCCGCAGCCAGACCCCATATGGCGGTCAGGGGTAGGGGAATGTAGTTGGTTATGTTTGAGAGTGTAGTACCATTTCTTTCTGTGGTTTGGTTGACCGGACTAAATTTGGAGTTATCATAGGAGTGTGATATAAACTGTAGTTATTATTAAACATAGGTTTTCTTCTGTTATCTTCAAAAATGAACATTTTAAGCCAAAAAAATAACTCCTGATAAGTTAAAACTTTTTTTTTTTTGCTATCTGTGTCCCATTGCAGAGATTTCCCTTCACTTCCTGTCCTGTAGCCAAAACAGGAAGTCAGAGGAAATCCCTTCAAATTGAGGGAATCCTGGGGTGTCACCAAGGTCTCCATAACTAGTGTTCCCATAGGAAGAAATTCCCACTATTCCTGTTCTGATGTCAACTCAAAATTTGGGATTTGCTTTCTTTTACTTTCACTTTCAATGATAACGATAAATAGGACAAATAGAGAGGGTGAATCACCCCACTGGGGGCACAGACGACAATAAAACCTGACAGGTGTTCTAATGTCTCTCCACACTATCTAAAAATGTAAAGAATGTTTGGCTTTAGTGACACTTTAACGTTTATATATTAGGTCAGGACACTACTGGGGAGATATTGAGTATAAAAGGTTCCATAGTTTTTGCCAGTTTTTAAACATGTTGAGTAAAAGTTAAAATACCGGGCACAGTTCCAGACCAGCTGCTTAGACTGACTCAGAATATCCTTAACTCAGAATATCCTTCAGACTTATTTGACACGCCTTATCTTGTCTTTTCTTTTCTTAGGAACCCTTCTTTGCAGTATCACCGTTAAAACAAAATGCAGCATGCAAATAACATTTCTGCTTCAGGTGCTGTATGACATAATATAGCTACTTATTTAACTTTATTATTAATTAATGCCATAAATGCACAAAAACAAAATGAAATCTTAAAAATTGAAAAATAAAATAATTTGGGTATGTTTTGACTCCAAATGTGTCCAGCTTCACTCCACAGCCATTTTCTTAATATTTGGGTTGCTTTGAGAGATAGACTAGGTTGAACATAAAAAATACAGCTTGAAAAGGTGGTAATTCATTGGTACAGTTGTGCTCATAAGTTTACATACCCTGGCAGAATTTATGATTTCTTGGCCATTTTTCAGAGAATATGAATGATAACACAAAAACTTTTCTTTCACTCATGGTTAGTGTTTGGCTGAAGCCATTTACTATCATTTAACTGTGTTTACTATTTTTAAATCATAATGACAACAGAAACCACCCAAATGAACCTGCTCAAAAGTTTTTGGCCTGATAATATGCACACAAGTTGACACAAAGGGGTTTGAATGGCTATTAAAGGTAATCATCCTCACCTGTGATCTGTTTTCTTGTAACTAGTGTGTGTGTAGAAAAGGTCAATGAGTTTCTGGACTCCTGACAGATCCTTGCATCTTTCATCCAGTGCTGCGCTGACGTTTTTGGATTCTGAGTCATGGGGAAAGCAAAAGAATTGCGGGAAAAGGTAGTTGAACTGTATAAAGCAGGAAAGGGATAGAAAAAGATATCCAAGGAACTGAGAATGCCAATCTGCAGTGTTCAAACTCTAATCAATAAATGCAGATTGCGATTTTTTTCACCAAAAATATGAGGAAGAATATAAATCAGCCAAAACCGATGGAAAAAAATGTTTTTTTATTTATTTTTTTTGGATTTGTATTTTAGCAAAAAGTAAGAAACTTGGGGTTTTTTGCAAAATTGTCGCTCTTCTTTTGTTTATAGCGGTGATCAGAAATGACGCAGAGGTGATCAAATACCACCAAAAGAAAGCTCTATTTGTGGGAAAAAAAGGACGCAAATATTGTTTGGGTACAACGTCGCACAACCTCGCAATTGTGCTCTGGTCCTAAAGTGGGAAATTCTACCGGGGCTGAAGTGGTTAAATTTGGTGTTATCACTCTCTCATACTGGTCACTGAAAGTTCAACATGGCACCTCATGGCATAAAACACTCTGAGGATCTGAAAAAAAAATTGCTCTACAAAACGATGGCCTAGGCTATACGAAGATTTCCAAGACACTGAAACTGAGCTGCAGCACGTTGGCCAAGACCATACAGGGGTTTAACAGGACAGATTCCACTCAGAACAGGCCTCGCCATGGTTGACCAAATAAGTTGAGTGCACGTGCTCAGCGTCATATCAAGAGGTTGTCTTTGGGAAATAGATGTACAGTATCTCACAAAAGTGAGTGCACCCCTCACATTTTTGTAAATATTTTATTATATCTTTTCATGTGACAAAACTGAAGAAATTACACTTTGCTGCAATGTAAAGTAGTGAGTGTACAGCTTGTATAACAGTGTAAATTTGCTGTCTCCTCAAAATAACTCAACACACAGCCATTAATGTCTAAACTGATGGCAACAAAAGTGAGTACACTCCTAATTGAAAATGTACAAATTGGGCCCAAAGTGTCAATATTTTGTGGGCCCACCATTATTTTCCAGCACTGCCTTAACCCTCTTGGGCACGGAGTTCACCGGAGCTTCCCTACTCCTCCATGATGACATCACGGAGTTGGTGGATGTTAGAGACCTTGCGCTCCTCCATCTTCCATTTTAGGATGCTCCACAGATGCTCAGTAGGGTTTAGGTCTGGAGACATGCTAGGACCAGTCCATCACCTTTACCCTCAGCTTCTTTAGCAAGGCATTGGTTGTCTTGAAGGTGTGTTTGGGGTCATTATCATGTTGGAATACTGCCCTGCGGCTCATTCTCTGAAGGGAGGGGATCATGCTCTGCTTCAGTATGTAACACTACATGTTGGCATTCATGGTTCCCTTAATGAACTGTAACTCCCCTGTGCCAGGAGCACTCATGCAGCTCCAGATCATGACACTCCCACCACCATGCTTGACTGTAGTTTAAGACACACTTGTCTTTGTACTCCTTACCTGGTTGCCGCTAAACACACGCTTGACACCATCTGAACCAAATAAGTTTATCTTGGTCTCATCAGATCACAGGACATGGTCCAATAATCCATGTCCTTAGTCTGCTTGTCTTCAGCAAACTGTTTGCAGGCTTTCTTGTGCATCATCTTTAGAAGAGGCTTCCTTCTGGGATGACAGCCATGCAGACCAATTTTATGCAGTGTGTGGCATATGGTTTGAGAACTGACAGGCTGACCCCCCACCCCTTCAACCTCTGCAGAAATGCTGGCAGCACTCATACGTCTATTTTCCAAAGGCAACCTCTGGATATGGCCCAGAGCACGTGCACTCAACTTCTTTGGTCGACCATGGCGAGGCCTCTTAAACGGCTGTATGGTCTTGGCCACCACACTGCAGCTCAGTTTCAGGGTCTTGGCAATCTTCTTATAGCCTAGGCCATTTTATGTAGAGCAACAATTCTTTTTTTCAGATCCTCTGAGAGTTCTTTGCCATGAGATGCCATGTTGAACTTCCAGTGACCAATATGAGAGAGTGAGAGCGATAACACCACATTTAACACACCTGCTCCCCATTCACACCTGTGACCTTGTAACACTAAAGAGTGACATGACACCGGGGAGGGAAAATGGCTAATTGGGCCCAATTTGGACATTTTCACTTAGGGATGCCAGCGGTTTAGACATTAATGGCTATGTGAACCAAAAAGTGTAGCGCTAAAGGAAACACCGCATATATTGCAATGTCAAATCAATAGTGAATCTAAACAATAATATATTATGAGTCCAAACATAAAATTGTAATGATATATTCAATCTGATCAAGACACCCGATATAGTGATCGTGAATCTTCAACAATTGTGGAAAAGCTGCATCATGTGCTGTGCACTCCCACCAAGTGTGTAAAAGGTACTCTTACCAACGATAAGAGGAAATTGCACGTAGTATTAATCCCAAAGAGACATCCTCTAGACCTCGCCGTGTGGCTTCAATCCCACCGTCTACCAGGAACTCCCCGAGGGTCCACAGCCGGATGCCAGACTCCAGTACAAGGGTGTAACTCTCTGTTGGGTGATTCCAATCCAACCATCAACCAGGAACTCTTGCAGATCTACAGCTAGGTCTCAGACTCCGGTACCACCATGCAACAATATGCCTCAATATAAAAAGGGGTCTTCACTGCCACCTCAGGCGCCGAGTTCACCACCATCAGCGTCCCCGCCCCCGCTTGGAAGTTTTGTTGTGTCAGCTGCTTTAGTTTTCCTTTTTATATTTTAATAATTTTTAGGTTAGCGCAATATTTTTCCTTAATATTAATGGCTATGTGTTTAGTTATTTTGAGGGGACAGCAAATTTACACTGTTATACAAGCTGTACACGCACTACTTTACATTGTAGCAAAGTGTCATTTCTTCACTGTTGTCACATGAAAAGATATAATAAAATATTTACAAAAATGTCAGGGGTGTACTCACTTTTGTGAGATACTATATATACACGTGGTTAATGTTATATGCTGGTTGCATGGTTGCAGCAGTTCCTCTGCTCCCAATTACTTTAGCTTACTGATCAATTTACCAGGAAGAGAATACCCTCTGTATCAAACCCAATCTTCCACTTAGAGAAGGTACTTTTTTTTATTTACCAACAGGTTTAGCACCATATTCTGTCTGGGGAGGGACATTTCTCATAAAGCCCTCCCACAAAAAAAAGGGCCACAGAGACTGTATTCCTCCAAACTATGTTGCTTTTTGTTTTTAAAATGTGAGATGCCTCTAAGCTAAATAAAACATATAAACATTTTATATATTGCGTGCTTTAAGGCTGCATTCACACAGGGGCGATCTGACTTCAGGCACGACTTTGCTAGGCAACTTGGAGGCAACTTGCAGGCAACTTGCAGGCAACTTGGAGGCAACTTGCAGGCAACTTGCAGGCAACTTGCAGGCAACTTCAAGCTTGACTATGCCAGGCGACTTTGCCTGTGGCCAATCAGAGCGGGGAGGGAGGTGGTTGCCCTGGATAAATTCTTTTCTTTTAGTCGCTTCCATGTAGATGGGGGATCCGACTTGGAGGCGACTTCTATTGAATCCTATGGGCACAAGTCGGATAGAAGTTGCCTAGAAGTAGTACAGGAACCTTTTCAGAAGTCGCCTTGAAGTCGGAGCGACTTCAGTCGCGTATATTAAGACGGCTCCCATTCATTTCAATGGGATTTCAGATGTCAAGCAACTTGGGGCGACTTGAGGCAACTCAAGTCGGATCGCAAGTCGCCCCTATGTGAATGGGCACTAATAAAGGAAAATGAAACAAAATGACTTTAAACAGTTATTTAACCTCCTCCCGCCCGCGCCATAGCCAAATGACGGCTACAGCGCGGCTCTAAAATAGACGTCCTCCCATTTGGCTTGTGCTGGGCGCGCTCCCGCGGGCGCGAGCGGCACGTGCACGCGCCGCTCGCGCCCGCGGGAGCGTGCCCGCGGGTCGGGCGGACCCGATGTCCGCCGGAGACCCGCGATCTCCTTTCAGAGAGGAGGAACGGGGAACCGCCGAAGTAAACACGGCGGTTCCCCGTTCTGTGAATGGGACATGGCAGATCTACTGATCCCTGTCACTGGGATCAGTTAGATCTGTTATGTCCCGACCAGCCCCGCCCCCCCACAGTTAGAACACACCCAGGGAACATTTGTTAACCCCTTCACTGCCCCCTGCAGGTTAACCCCTTCACTGCCAATGACATTTATACAGTAATCAGTGGACATTTAAATCTCTGATCGCTGTATAAA
>BLSH010058093.1:415683-432650 GCA_018402905.1 Glandirana rugosa
GGGGGGGGGGGGGTACTAGGAGGGTCCGAGAAGCACAGCAGGAGGAGGAGGCGAGGGACGGGTGACACAGGAGGTAAGGGGACGAGGGGGAAGTGGAGGAAGAGGTGAGGGGGCAAGAGGAAGAGAGGGGGCAAGAAGGGCCGGTGACACAGGAGGATGGTCAAGAGGAGGAAAGGGGGCGAGTGGAGGAGGCGAGGGGACAAGAGGAAGAGGCGAGGGGGGGCAAGAAGGGGTCGGTGACACAGTAGGAGGCGGGGGGTCCGGGGAAGGAACAGACTTAACCTGTAACTCTCGTAAGCAATGGCTAGTGAGAGGACAGGACACTATTAACTCGTCTCATTGGACACACAGTTTTATTTTATGCCTGTGGTGGCGGGGTTGGGGCAGTGGACAGTGTCGGCAGGGCGGGGCGGTGGTGTCCGTATTTTATTTTGACACACAGGTTACTCTGCTCAATTATCACAGGACAGGAGAGTGATCGGTAACGAATGCTCTCAATGTCCAATTCAGACAAGGAAGGGGCCTGGGGGGCGGAGGATGACACAGTGGCTGGGGAAGAACGGGGGGGAGCGGAGAAGGAGAACAGGGGAGCGGAGGAGGTGAGCGGGGGAAAGGAGGAGAACTGGTAGGAGGACACAGTGGCCGGGAAGAACGGGGGAGAGAAGGAGAACGGGGGAGTGGAGAAGGAGGTGAAGGGGGAGCAGGGGAATGGAGGACACAGTGGGCAGGGAGCGGAGGAGGAGGACGACACGAAGAGCCTGGGAGGATCATGGGGGGGGGGGGGGAACAGCTGCAAGCACTGATAGCTGCGGGAGGGAGAGGAGAAGCGGCTGCTTACAGGTCGCACCGACCATCCCTGCCTATCAAGGGACAATCATCCATGTGTGCAGGGTGGGTCACAGTGGCCCCCCCCCTCGGGGTCCCGTGTGCAGTGAACACCCTGCTGCACCCATGGATGATACGCCACTGGTGCAAGGCAGGCCACACAGGGGGGTTTAGCAGCCTGTGTCTCAGCTTGTCTGAGAGCTCCCACTTGCTACATGGCTTGTGAGTCTCCCTTCCATTCACTTCCCTGACACAGGTGCTGACTTTCCTCTGCTGCCTTTCAAGCCTCCCTCACCTGGAACTTAACCCCTTCAGGACCAAAGTCCTGGTAGTCAGGGTTTGGAGGCGCTAAACCTCAGAAATCTCGGGTTCCTAATACAAATTTAACAATCCAGAGAGTACTGGAAGTCAGTCCTCTCCAGCCAAACTTTACCCGGGACACCTCACTCCTTTAAAACCGAACACATATTAATTACACAGGTTCTGAGGCTGATTAAGGTGGTAATTAAACTCACTTGGTGCCTTGTCTGCATTAAATTAGCCTGAGAACCTGTGTAATTCATATGTGTTCGGGTTTAAAGGGATGAGGTGGCAACCCTACCCTGAGTAACGCAATAATGTCTGTGCAACTGTCCCCCTTAAAGGGACCATGACTCAAATATCGGAGAAATGTACCTGCCTTCCAGGACACATTCCCGGTGTCCTGTACAGTAGTAGCGATTTGGTGGGTGGATTCAGTGGGGGTGAAATAAGGAATTAAGGGTAGAAAAGAGTTGATGAGGTTTGGATGAGAGGGTTTTGATGAGAGTGGTTTAGTAGGTGTGTTTAGCAGTGTGGAGGCAGGAGTTGTATTTGAGAAGGGCAGATTTATAGAGGGTGAAGTCTTGCAGGGATTTAGTTTCACGCCATGTTCGCTCAAGAGCACAGCTGCTCTGAGACGCATATGGTGTGTGCAAGCAATTTTTTTGTATCTTAATAGAAATAAGTTGAGCATCAGCTCAGGCATATGAATATGAAGGATTTTGGCCCCATTCAGACCTCCATCAGTGCAGATTAGTAACTTACAGCTCAGATAATTGCTGCTGCTACTTGTAAACAACAAGTGACAGCAGCAATCACCTGAGTTGTCATTCCAATTATATGTGGGTCCATGCTGATGAAGATCCGAATGGGGCACAATTTAGCTACAGAGGCACCCACCACTCCTCATTCCTGAGTCCTGTATCATCCACATGGGATGCTAAGCTGTGGTTCTGCTGGTGTCTTTGCTATAATTCCTTTTGTGATTAAATTATATTTTTCTTTAAAAAAGCATATACTGTAATATACACTACTCCTCATTTCTGGGGAGCCCCAGGAGTGAGGTGTTTTGGGTGCCTCTGTAGTTAAATTGTATGTGATATTTCACATACATTAAGCTTTTGGGAATTGAGTCTCCTACAGTTATATGATTTTCATTGAAGAACAGTACAAATATTTCTGTGCAGGGACCCCTTGTTGATTATATCCACCACTGCATGAAACCAAAAAGCAGACTGTATTTGTTAGCAGGGCAGTTAAGTTTATTTAAGCATCTGTTTTAATTTACAAAGAAGGAGCACTGGATGGGATATTGACACATTTTTTTTTTCCTTGATAAAGGATTCCACTCCAAAAAATGCCATCAATTCGAGAAACGCTGCAAGCTATGAATGTGAAAACAGCAGACATTTTGCCAGAAATGATGTGGAAGCAATTATGGGAACGTGATCCGAACAATAAAACCGCACCAACAGTTCTCACCAACTATTTAGATGTGAGCAAAAAATATCTACTGCTATATAAATTTACAAAAGTAATGATGTTCTATCTTTTTTGACTATAAATTGTACATGTTGAACAATCTCCCAATAGATCCTATCACACTTTTGTAGAGGTACATATAGTACTGTTGTATGTATTGCTTAGGGAAGCATCACTCAAGATGACCAGAAAGTCTTTCTGTGGTTTAAACAAGGGGTAGATGTCCAACCTGTTGCCCACGGACCGCATGTGACCCAGCACAAAATTGTAGAATTACCTAAAAATGTTGATTTTTTCTTTGGATTTTTGTAAAAATGCATTTACACTTAGCGAACACACGCGGCCAAAGAAAAATTTGACAATGGGGTAATTTAATATAGCGCCAATATGCGCTCCTGCAGTGCAGGAAAATAGCACCCAATTAAGACTGCAAACAGAACAGAATGCTATTGCCGGAGAACATGCCTGTCAGATGACATATGCGGGAACCAGTGGCCGTCAATGGGTCTCAAACCTGCAAAATTCACAGTCCTCCATTGAAAGCTTGTATGCAAGTTATTTGCAATAAAAAGTATATGGAGACCCAGTTCATGCCCTAGGGGGCATGTATAAATCAAAAAAGTTTTTAAAACAATCATTTTTAAAGGCGCAGTGATTTTAATAATGCTGAAAGTGAAACAATAAAAATGAAAAATTGCTTTAAATATTGTGCTTGGGGGGTTCCCTTATTCTGCCTGTAAAGTGGCGCATCTGTGTGATGTGTATAACAGCGCGGCAGCAAAATTACTTTTCTCAAGGAAAAAAAGTCATTTAAACTTGATTGCAGCTGTAATGTATTGCCAGCTCCCGGCAATATAGAACAAAGAATCAATGAAAAAAATGCCCCCCCCCCCGCCAGTCCATACCAGACCCTTCATGATTTTAAGGGGAACCCTTGCTAATTTTTATTTATTTATGGATCTTAGGGGGACCCCATGTGAATTTTTTTTTATTTTGGCACGGGGTTCCCCTTAAAATACATACCAGTCCCAAAAGGCCTGGTATAGACTGGGGGGACCCTATGCCATTTTTTTGTCTGGATTTTTGAAGAGCTGGATTTTTGGAATTCCACACCATAACATTATTGAATATTTACATACCATTGCATGCATTTGAAGAGTTAAAATTATGGAATCAACCAAACTGATGTGCATTGAATAATTATGCCTGCCAACTATAAAGCTAGTTTTCAGGAGGTGATAACATGGGTGGGATTCAAACCTCTGAGAGTAGCAGGACATACCACTATGCTACAGATCTGAACACAATCATACATTGAAAATACAATTACTAATGTTTGATTTTTTTCATTCTATACAATAATATTTTGCATTTCAGGCATTAATATTATGGTAACAACCGTGCTCATGTGGCAACTGACAGCTGAAGGTAAAAAGCAAAAAATTGCCGGAAAAAATAAAACGCAAAAAAAATGCATGATGTCCCCCCAGGTCCATACTAGGCCATTTAGGTCTAGTATTATTTCGGAGGGGACCCCTGCATGCCAAAATTTTAAAAAGAAATCCATACCAGACCCTTATCCAAGCATGCAGCCTGGAGGTCAGGAAAGGGAGGGGATGAGTGAGTGCCTCCCCTCCTGAACCATACCAGGCCACATGCCCTCAACATGGGGGTGAGTGCTTTGGGGCAGGGGGGCTCCGCAGAGTTGATGGGGACAAGGGCCTCTTCCCGACAACCCTGGGCTGTGGATGTCGGGGTTTGTGGATGGGGGGCTTAGCGGAATCTGGAAGTCCCTTTTAACAGGGGGGCCCCCAGATCCTGACCCCCCATGTGAATGAGTATAGGGTACATTGTACCCCTACCCATTCACACAAAAATTGTCAAAATGTAAAAACCCCAAGTAACATCTTTTTTCCAATCTTTTATGTCAAAAATGTTAAAAAAGTGTTCCGTAATGTACATTCATGGTCAATCACGGCACCCGATGGACCCAAAAATAATGTCAATGTACATATAATGTCAACGCTCCACCTCGATGGGAGGGCTCCCACTGTATGCGCTCTGACAGTTCTTTTCTTGACAAGGGTGGGGCCACCTGGGTACATAACCCGGGACCCCGCCCCCTCTGACATCATGTGATTGCATGTGATGTCAGAAGGGGCGGGGTCACTGGGTGGCCCCGCCCTTGACAATATAACGCCTGTGAAAGCGAAGAGACAGCAGTCAATGGGAGCCCTCCCATCGAGGCAGAGCGTTTAGATTTGTGTTTACTTTTCTGATCCGTTAGGCACCTTGATTAACCATGGATGTACATTGCGTGACACTTTAACATTTTTGAAATACCCAATACCCATTCACATAGGGGTCTAGTATCTGGGGGTCCTCTTGTTAAAGGGGGCTTCCACATGTCCACATGAAAATGGGGACAAGGTGCTTTGTGGTGGGGGGCGCAGAACCCCCCCTTGCCCCAAAGCACCCATACCCCTCATGTTGAGGGCATGTGGCCTGGTATGGTCCAGGGGGGGAGCTCGCTTGTCCCCCCCATCCTGACCTCCAGGTTGCATGCTTGGATAAGGGTCTAGTATGGATCTTGGGGGGATTCCACACTATTTTGTAACATTTTGGCGTGGACTTTCCCTTAAAATCCATAGCTAACCCGAAGTGCTTGGTATTGGGGGGGACCCATGCCATATTTTTTTTTAATCTGTATTTGCCGGGAGCTGGCAATACATTACAGCAGCAAGCAAGTTGAAATTACATTTTTTATCAATGTGGTGGTGGATGTGGTAGCTATATTTTGTGTGGGTGGGGTTCATTGATTTGTTTATTTGGCATCACCACACATTTGCTTCCAGCCCATGTGCACACACCACTTCCTGTTTACAGACACATTATACTTCCTGCATTTGTTCTGCTGATGTAAATCAGTAAGGACTATGCAAATATAAATGAGAGTAGGACTGAGGGCCATTTCACAATGAAGAGTTGTCCGAGATCACATGTGATTCGCACCGCACTGCAGTGAAAATCCTATACGATCTCTGTGCGATGCGATTTCAGCCATACAGATAGTATAGCTGAAATCGCATTGCATTTGGACCAAATTCGCACAGGACCCTTTTTTTGTTCCACAGCATAATCGGAACACCCATGCAATCCAATTCCTGTCCAAGTTTGCAGTTTGCACTGCGATTTGCAAACTGATTTGGGGGTGTTATTAGCTTTCTATTGACACTCCCAGCAGTTTGCATATGGCAGTGTGAACTGCCTGCGAGTCGGATGCGATGCGGGAACCCTGCAAATCCACTATGAACTGCTAATGACACCCCTAAATCCGTTCGCGTATCGCACTGCAAACTGCAAATTCAGACAGGAATCAGATCACATGGGTGTGGACACCATACGATCTGATTCTGCTGTGGAACAAAAGAAGGGTCCTGTGCGAGTTTGGTCCAAATGCAATGGCAATTCAGCCATACCGTCTGTATGGCTGAATTTGCATTGCACAGAGATCGCATTTGATTTGCACTGCGAACTTGCCCTAAGGAAGATATTTCACTTCCCCAAAATCACCACCCCCAAACCTAATTAAAAAGTAAGAAGAAAGAAAAGAGAAAAACAACAAACAAGAGCTCAATAATGTACTTTTATTTTGCCAGCAGAAACACAATTATGTACATATTTACTGGCATAAAAATATTCTACAGTATATATGGTTCTCCATATAGCAAAACAGATAGCAATTGGTTTCTAAGGGCCCTACTCATAGGAGCTTACAATCTAACATTTGTCTAAACCTTAGAGTGGACACCATTTTACTTTCACAATTGTTAGCTGCAAGATTATAGAAACAGACTTAACAGTCATTATTCTTACAAAGCATTACAACATATTAATAAAAAAGGTACATATCCAAAAGATAACACCCACCCCTCCCCCCCCATTCTACACACATACATTGGTGAGTATGTTCTCCTGGAAGATGCATTTCTGTGTACATGATTAAGCAATGAGATCAAAGAGTAGAAGGTGAGCAGATGCTCCCAAACTATGAATGCATGCTCAGACGGGAACATTACACACAAAACATTGACAGCATGGCCACATAAACCCACTTTTGATGGACAAAATGCACAAGAATTTCAGCAAACTAACATTCAAACAGCCCAAGTGGGGTATTTGACGTTATGCACAATATCAGTCCTTCTCTCCCAAAAATCACAGCAAATAACACGGCCTCTTCTCAAGTCAATCACCCCCCCCCCCCCCTACTGCAATCCTTTATATAAGACTGGTTGCATTGTTAGTACTGTGCACTGACACACACCCAATAGAAGTACATGCCCACCAGTGTCTTTCAATCTGTCTCTTCATGTATGTCTAAATTGATTGCACTTGATGAGCAAGAACACATAATACTATTTGCAATTGGCTACTATGTGCCTCAAATCTCCAAATACAGGCCAAAAATCTAAATCCGTTTGTGTGCACATAAACCAAGCTACAGTTTCTAAGCATATGTACCTGTGTAGTGTAAACCCTGCAATTTTAAATGTCCAAGCCCCTGGACATGATTAGTGCTAACAACATTAACAGTTTCTGGCTGCAATGAGCTTCCAATCATACACACTATTAGATTTGCTGCAGAGTTTTCCTTCAGATTTACCAAAACCATGTAGTTTAACCACTTCAGCCCCGGAAGGATTTCCCACTTTAGGACCAGAGCACTTTTTCATCGGTTTCGGACGATTTATATTCTTCCTCATATTTTTGATAAAAAAAAATTGCAATCTGCATTTATTGATTGGTTTGCGCAAAAGTTGCCGTGTTTACGGATGATGAGAATTAATTTCTGGGGTTTTTATTTATTTTTTTTTACTAGTAATGGCGGTGATCTGCGATTTTTAGCGGTACTGCGATATTGGGGCGGACATGTCGGACCATTTTGATACTTTTTTGGGACCATTGGCATTTATACAGCGATCAGTGCTATAGAAATGCACTGATTACTGTGTAAATGCCATTGTCAGTGAAGGGGTTAACCTGCAGGGGGCTCTCTAAGGGTTAACTGTGTTCCCCGGGCATGTTCTAACTGTGTGTCGGCTGCCCTGGCTGGGGAAAGGGGATGATCACGGCTTTCATATACAGGAAGCCTGTGATCACCGCCCTTCCCCCTCTATGAGAACGGAGATCCGTGCTTACTTACACGGACCTCCATTCTCTCACTGCGGGGGGCCATCGCGGGTAGCCGGCGGCGATCGAGTCCGCCCTACCCACTCCCTGGCCTCCCCCAAACACAGTGAGTGCGCGAGTGTGCCTCCGGCGGCGCGCGCACGCTCACGATACTAGTTATCGCGGCCGCCGCCAGGTGACGGCGTTTCGCGATAACGGGCCACCTTGCCGCCGTCACGCTGTGGCCGGCGGTCGGCAAATGGTTAAGGGCCTGCCCGATTGCATACAAATTGAAACTCTTAAGGTTTGACCTCATATTATATGGTTTTGGTAAATCTGAAGAAAAAAATCTGCAGAAAATCTAATAGTGTGTATGGGGTCTAAAGTCCGAAAATAACTTGTTTACATTAGAGGTTATTTCAACAGGATACAAATAAGATGCCAGCATGTCTTTGGATTGTGGTGAGAAACCCACACAGGGGGAACATATAAACTTTAACACCAGCATTAGCATGTTGAGGATATGAACCAGCAACCTAAGTGCTGCTAGGCAAAACTGCTAGCTACTTAGCCAGTGAGCAACCTCAAACATGTAGTGTGTATCTCTGTGGTGTGAACCAACCCTAAGTCCATAGCTATGCTCAATGTCACAAGCAATATACAATATATTGCCCTAAGTATTGGGACACCTGCCTTTACACACACACACACGAACTATAGTGGCAGCCCAGAGTTCAATATAGAGTTGGCCCCCCCTTTGCAGCTATAACAGCTTCAACTCTTCTGGGAAGGCTGTCCACAAGGTTTAGGAGTGTGTCTATGGGAATGTTTGACCATCCTTCCAGAAGTGCATTTGTGAGGTCAGGCACTGATGTTGGATGAGAAGGCCTGGCTTGCAGGCTCCACTATAATTCATCCCCAAGGTGTTGAGGTGAGGACTCTATGCAAGCCAGTCAAGTTCCTTCACCCCAAGCTTGCTCATCCATGTCTTTATGGACCCTGCTTTGTGCACTGGTCCAAATCATTTGTTGGAGGGGGGGGGTTATGATGTGGGGTTGGTTTTCAGGGGTTGGGCTTGGCCTCTTAGTTCCAGTGAAGGAAACTCTTAAGGCGTCAGCATACCAAGACATTTTGGATAATTTCATGCTCCCAACTTTGTGGGAACAGTTTGGGGATGGCCCCTCCCTGTTCCAACATGACTGTGCACCAGTGCACAAAGCAAAGTCCAAAAAGACCTGGATGAGGGAGGTTGGGGTGGAGGAACTTGACTGGCCTGCACAGAGTCCTGACCTCAATCAGATAGAACACCTTTTAGCTGAATTAGAGCAGAGACTGCGAGCCAGGCCGTCTCATCCAACATCAGTGCCTGACCTCACAAATGCACTTCTGGAAGAATGGCCAAACATTCCCATAGACACACTCCTTAACCTTATTATTATTATCCCATCTATTGGTGGGACTTTAAAAGTGGTGGAGAAGAAAATATTTAGTACAACATTTTCATATAAAAGTTACATTTATTGCACATAGTTTCAAATTAAAAATTGTAGTTACAAATGTTCACAAGGAGGTTTTTGCATGCACATCACTTTACAACCTGTTAAAAACTGTGAGAAAATTCCAGCCTAGATGGCACACACCAAACAATTGAATAAATGGATTCTGTACACCATTCCGCAGTCCTATGCAAAAGGAGAAGAGCCCAACGCGTTTCAGGTTCAAGCCTTTCGTCAGGGGCTTGTTGCAGAATGTATTGACGTATTTGGATGCAATTTCTCTGTCAGGAAACAAGAGAAGGAAGGGAGAAAAAAGGAGCAGGCATAATACAATGAGTACAAGGCACCATGATACAGAGAAAACACTGTGAAGTGAGGAAGAATGCAAAAAATAATAATAATAAAATAAGAGACCCCCTATCAGGAGAAGTCTCTCCAGCTGGTGGTGCTGTGGCTCAGGGATCCATGGGCTGCAGTTCCAGTGTCCGCCAGCAGGTGTCAGTAAAAGGCTCGCCTGCTGATGGCACTGTGGCTCCTGGGTCCATGGGCGACAGTTCCAGGGTTCACCAGCGGGTATCTCCCAGTAATCAGAGGCTCATGTGTCACCACCTGACACTCGTTATAGGAAGGATATATAAACCCTGTCTACCACATGCTCAGTGCCTTGGTGTTTGTTCTCCATGTGCCTCTGAATCCTGAATCTGCTCCTGGACCCCTGTCTGCAGTCTGAACCTGTCCCACCGGCTTTCCCCGTCATCTGTTCCCTGTTCCTGCCTTGTCTTGCTCCCTGCTCCCTGTCACGTACCTGGTGGATGAGTCTGACTTATGCAGTGGGTAACCTCCCTTACGACCCTGACTCGGAAACCCCTGGTAGAGTAGACAGGTGGCTCGGGAGTGCAGGATGGCATGAGGGTCGGACTGGGTCACTGGTGTTAGGAAGTCCATAGGTGCACTCGTGCACAAGAAGTGTGGTAGTAGAGGCCGGGTCGTGAAGCTGGCTGGCGGTGCAGTACAGAAGGAGCAGGCAGATGGATGGTCGGGTTCAGGCAGGGTCGTCAACAGGCGGGCAGCAGAAGTACAGGAGGGCTAGGCAGGAGGGTGGTCGTAGGCAGTCCAGGGGTCGGTGCAGGCGGAAATCAGCAAAGTCAGGCAGGCCGGGTCGTAGGAACAGGTAATCAAAGTACAGGCAGATCAGGAACACACACCACACTCTGTAGATCAGACAGCAGAGTCTGTGTGCTGCTGAGGTGTTTAAATAAGGCAGCTGGACTCCAATCAATGAAATCACCCTGCACAACTGTTAACCCTTAGTGACCCCTGCGCTGGTTAGCAGATCCAAGACATGCCTGCATAGGTGCAGAAAGTCCGCTTTAGCCACAGATTCTCTTCCTAACACTCCCTCTGATTGAGCTCCAGTGCATGACCCTGGCCTGGCTACGTTTACGGTTTGGACATTTCCCTATACCTGTTTAACCACTTAATAACCGGCCCATAGCCGAATGACGGCTACAGGGCGGTTGCTTAATTCTGGGAGGAAGTCCAGAGTCACGGGTCCTGGGGCGTGCACACGAGACTGTCCATGCTCGCCGGGTTCATGGGACCCGGCGGGACACGGATCGTGGTAAACGCCCAATGGCGGTGGCCGTTTACCACGTGATCGCTCCATCCAATGATGGAGCGATCACTATGTAAACACAGGACGTTCAGACAGGGTTCATCTCCCTCCTCTTCTCACACCGCTGCAGCGTGTGAGGAGAGAGTGATTGAACCCTCTGAGTGAGTGAAAACCCCATTTTGATGTGCCCAGCAGTGCCACATTGTTGTGCTACTTGGCAATCTGTGCCACATCTGTGCTACTACAGAGTCACCTCAGTGCCACCTGTGCCACTACAGAGCCACATCAGTTGCCACCTGTGCCACTACAGTGCCATATCAGTGCCACCAGTGCCACATCAGTGCCCCTACAGAGCCACTACAGTGCTCATCTGTGCCACTACAGTGCCCATCAGTGCCACCTGTGCCCACCGGTGCTGCCTGTGCCCATCAGTGCCACCTGTGTCCATCAGTGCCACTACAGTGATCATCAGTGCCACTACAGTGCTCATCGCTGCCACCTGTGCCCATCAGTGCCACCTGTGCCCATAAGTGAGTGCTCATCAGTGCAGCCGCATTGCATTAGTGTACATTAGTGCAACCTCATCAGTGCACATAAGTGCACCCTCATCATCACCCAGCAGTGCAACCTCATCAGTGCACATAACTGCACCCTCATTAGTGCACCATTATCAGCGCACATAAGTACACCCTCATCAGCGCACCCTCATCAGCAACCAGCAGTGCACGCTCATCAGTACACATAAGTGCACCCTCATCAGCGCACATCAGTGCACCCTCATCAGCACCCAGCTGTACACCCTCATCAGTGCACCCACATCAGCACCCAGCAGTACACCCTCATCAGCGCACATCAGTGTACCCTCAACAGCATCCAGCAGTGCACCCTCATCAGCACTCATCAGTGCATCCATATCTATTTTAGTGCCCCTATCCAACACATCCACCAGTATGGCAAAAAAAAATTTCACCACCGAGGAGGCATACCGTATCCTTAGCCTGAGCGACAAGAGCATCGGGGAGCTCTCTGAGGCTGAGGCTGGGTCTCGGTCTGGGTCCGATTCCTTTTTTGAATAT
Organism: Glandirana rugosa; assembly: GCA_018402905.1. NCBI lineage: Eukaryota > Metazoa > Chordata > Amphibia > Anura > Ranidae > Glandirana > Glandirana rugosa. Next base: position 427,650 of record BLSH010058093.1, read on the forward strand.
GACCCCTTTCCAAGTAGTGGGTCTTCTACAGAATCAGCAGATGAAGAGGAAAGTGTACTCACAAAAAGGAGGCGTTCCGGTGAGGAGGCTACTACAAGTACAGCAGTAGCATCAACCAGCAGCGCAGAGCAATCCACCTCCAAAGCAGTGCCATCCACGAGACCACTGCCAAGCACTAGTCGGGTGTCATCTCAGCCCCAAAGGGCCCATGCCAGCCTTCCCTATGCCATTCAGAACCCCCTGTGGCTTCCATCAAAACGTCCCCCCTTTTACCACTCAGCCAAGTGTCCAGATGAACACCGACAATTTTGCCCTGATTGATTTTTTGAATTTACTTTTTACAGAGGACTTCCTATCTTCTATCGTGGCCCAGTGCAACCTCTATGCCCAGCAGTTTATTGCAAGCAACCCAAATTCAAGCTACGCCCGTCCCTTTGAATGGAGAGCTATTACTGTGAAGGAATTTAAAATTTTTTTTAGGCTTGACTTTTAACATGGGACTCTCAAAAACAAACTATTTATACACCTATTGGTCCACCAAACCCATCCACCACATGCCAATTTTTTCCTCCATTATGCCAAGGTCTAGATACCTAATGATTCTCCGGTTCCTTCACTGCAATGACAACTCTCAGTGCCCTCCCAGAAATTACCCATCTTATGACAAACTATTCAAAATTCGCCCCCTTCTAAACAATTTTTCAGAAAAATTTTCCCAGCTATATACCCAGAGCAAACCATATGCATTGACGAGTCACTTATTAAATTCTCAGGCAGGCTGGCCTTCAAACAGTTTATACCCAGCAAAAGGGCCCGATATGGGGTTAAGCTGTACAAGCTTTGCAACCGAGTCATGGGCTACATTTATGCCTTCTTAATTTTCGTAGGTAAGGACTCCCAGCTGCATCCCCGTGAATGCCCAGATTACATTGGAACCAGCGGAAAAGTTGTCTGGGAGCTCATTTATCCACTCCTTGGGAAGGGGTACCATCTTTACGTGGATAATTTCTACACCAGCTTGCCCCTCTTCCACAAGCTTTACAGAATGAAGACTCCAGCATGTGGTACAGTCAGAACCAACAGAAAGGCTCACCAATGAAAGGCTAAGAAAAGAGAAGGCGGCGTCTATGCGGAACGAGGAGCTGTTGGCTGTCAAGTGGAGGGACAGACAATATGTACACATGCTGTCAACAATTCATGACGACACATACGTGGATATCCCCAGAAGAAATGGCCCAATCCAGAAACCTGCTTGTGTCCATGACTATAATCTGTTCATGGGGGGAGTGGACTTCAGTGATCAGATGATCGAACCATATCTTCCCACAAGAAAATCCCGGCATTGGTACAAAAAAGGATCTATTTATCTTTTCACATTGCCATGTACAACTCTTTCATAATTTACCAAAAATCTACAGAAAACCCTGTATCCTATATTTACTACCAAGAAAAAGTCATCACCGCCCTAGTGTACCCTAAAGGCCCACCAGAAAGTATTAGATCTTATGTAGTAAGCAGACTCCATGAACGACACTTTCCTGAGAAACTCCCCCCCCCCCCACTGAATCAGGCCGTAGATGTCAAAAGAAATGCCGGGTGTGCACCAAAGCAGGATTTAGAAAAGACACTGCATATATTTGTCCCCAATGCCCTTCCCAACCGGGCCTCTGTATAGGTGATTGTTTCCGCCGTTACCATACCGTAATTGCCATTTATATCGACACCCCTTATGGCACTGCACTGTACATACTGCTGCCTTCCCCGGAACTGATCCTGGCCTGGTATACCTCCACGCTTCTGCCTCACGCTAAAAACACCTCTGCCCAGGGGCGTTGCTAGGGGGTGGCTATTGGGGCTATAGCCCAGAGTCTGGGGCCCATAGCCCCGAGTCTCTTACCGGGTGGGTGCAGTTCTGCAATTAGCAGGTATGTCCCAGTCCGGAATGCAAGAGGCAGGGGCAGACTGAGCTGCTGTAGCGCTGGCTCTGGGGCCGCTCTCACCTTCACCTGACTCTACTCCTGGTCACTGGTTGCTAGAGTTGCCTAGTGTCTAGCAACCAGCGATGTCACAGCCACGACTCCTTCCCTGCCCAGCATTCAAAGCGGAGGATCTCTGAGGACCCTGATGTAAGCGGGGGGCTCTCTGGGGACCCTGATGTAAGGGGGATCCGCACTCAGATATGTAACAATATTTATATTTATACATATATATATATACTCAACCATATGACTTTCCTTACTTTGCTGCTATGGGCTCTAGCCCCAGATCTTTTGGAGACCTAGCAATGCCCCTGCCTCTGCCTGCTCCGGAACTGACCCTGGCCTGTTATACGACCATGCTTCTGCCTAACGAAGAACTGTACCTTCCTCTGCCTGCTCTGGAACTGACCCTGGCCTGTTATACGACCATGCTTCTGCCTAACGAAGAACTGTACCTACCTCTGCCTGCTCTGGAACTGACCCTGGACTGTTTGACTACATTTTTTGCCTGCCTCTTGGACTGATATTTTACCATGGAGAAGTGGGATTCATAACACAGGGGTCTCACATTTGTGAGGGACTCCAGAATTGTTTTTCTGGATGAAGAAAACTGTTTTTGTTTTCTCATTCCCAGATTAGGGTCTGGAGACTCGGAGGCTTCATAGAGCTTTGGGTGGGAGAAGCCTCTACCCTTGTCCCCATTCTTTCCTGGCCTGCAACCTGTATTATGGACCATGTTTCTGCCTACTACCAGGACCAATATTTTGGCACTGCTGGCATTATCTCTACCTGGACTGTATATGGACAGTATCCTTGCCTGTACTGGCAATGGACAATATTGCTGCCTGCTGCCTGGACAATTCCGTTCGCTGTCGCTGACCACATCCCTGCCTGCTGCCTGGATCTGCCAGAGAAGTCTCTACCCCAGTCCCCATTCTTTCCTGGCCTTCTACCTGCACTATGGACCATGTTTCTGCTTACTACCAGCACCAATATTTTGGCACTGCTGGCAATATCTCTACCTGCACTGACCCTGGACTGCATATGGACAGTATCCCTGCATGTAATGACTATGGACAATATTCCTGCCTGCTGCCTGGACAATTCCATTTGCTGTCGCTGACCATGTCCCTGCCTGCTTCCTGGATCAGTTGCTCTCCTCCTGTGGTCAACTGCACTACTAAGAACACAGGTAATCTTTTCTTTACTCTTTTGCTCAGCAGAATGTATTTTGGGGTGTAATTCTTGTGATGTACATGCTATGTGTTAGAAATATGAAGGGCCTTAAAAAAGATGTGATAGGTTGTCAGGAAATTAGATGAGTAATGTATGGATGGTATAAGTTCGGCAAGCAAGCAGTGTCAATCTGGTGCCACATCAATCCCTAAAAGTAGTACCAAACAAAGAAAACCCCTGTGGGTGGGACTTTAAAGGTGGAGGAACCAAGAATGTTCAAAAACATATCTTCATGTATATCAAATCCACATTTATTTCCACAGATATAAAATATAAAAAATTGTGAGTATGACAGATGGACCAATTAGTATATGAACATATCCTGTTAAAATAATAAATCATTTGGATACAGCCGGCTCGCACACAACTGCGTGTAGGTTCCTTCGCATCATTCTGCAATCCCATGAAAGAGGAAGAGAGTCCGACGCATTTCAGGTTCAAGCCTTTCGTCAGGGGCATATAGCAGAATACAATTTGTGTACCTGGACATACTTTGTCCAATAAAAATACTTGAAAGGATTTCGTCTTCAAAGCTCAAAAAATATACGTTTCGTAGCCATATGGTGATTAGGAGAATGATGTGGAGATGTTTCAAGTCCAAGCTTACTGTGTATTCAAATCAGATGATCCAGGATAGATTTTGCCATTGCGGTGGGAGCAAAGAGAGGAAGAGAGGTACCAGTGATCTTCCCCCCTGTTTCTCAGCAGAGGATACTACTTTTCAATCTACCGTATATTGTTTCCATATTATGATCCAAAATGGGCAGCAATATCAAACAGCTGTCTACACAACACAAACGACGGGATCTGCCATTATGTACCAAGGGGGAATACCTCTGACCAGTCTTGCCGCTCCCAGACCCACACCAGCATTTTGGGGTGTCATTTTTGCTATGTACATGCTGTGTGTTGGAAATATCTTAGAAATTGGACAACTTTGTGTAAAAAAAAATGCGTTTTCATTTTTTTCCACATTTTCCAAAAACTTCTGGAAAAAAATGAACCATTCAAAAGACTCATTATGCCTCGTAGATTATTCGTTGGGGTGTTTGCTTTCCAAAATGGGGTCATTTTGTGGGATTTTCCATTGTCCTGGTGCTCCAGGGCCTTCAAAAGTGTAATAGGGTGTTGAGAAATGAGATGTGTAATTTATGCTCCTAGAACGCCTGAAGGTGCTACTTCAGTGTCAGGCCTCTGTATGTGGCCAGGCTGTGTAAAAGTCTCATACATGTGGTATTGCCATACTCAGGAGGAGTAGCAGAATGTATTTTGGGGTGTCATTTTTGCTATGTACATGTTATGTGTTGGAAATATCTTAGAAATTGACAACTTTGTGTAAAGAAAAATATTTTTGTATTGCATAGCACCTGGGACTTTAAAGGCAACCGTAAAAAAAACCCCAAATAGGAATCAAAATAATTAAATAAATTTTATTATATAATCATTAAAATCTCCATAAAAACAAACAAAGATCAGGACATCTTTGATGAGAGAAAGACAACAAACCCCCTGAAGTCCTGCATGGTAGTGGGTCCAACTATCTAATGAATATTACCCCAGCCCAGATAGATACCCCAGTATCTTACAGTGGCCTTGAATTACCAAGTATGTTAACCTTCGTACAACCGATGGATTTAGTAAGAGAACCTGGCTCTTAAATCAATTGAGTGATATATTCAAGTATCCTGGATGCACAGCTGGTATGCGTGCTTCGAGCTTCGTGCGTATGGTCGACACGTAGGTCCTATGAACTTATATAGTGAGTTAACTAAATTCTCGGTCCAAG
>BLSH010058093.1:449456-506516 GCA_018402905.1 Glandirana rugosa
AAGGAGAGGAGAGAGAGAGGAGAAAGAGAGGAGAGAGCAGAGGAGAGAGAGAGGAGAGGGAGAGAGAGGAGAGGAGGGAGAGGAGAGGGAGAGGAGAGGGAGAGAGAGAGAGAGGAGAGAGAGAGGAAAGAGAGAGGAGAGAGAGAGAGAGGAGAGGAGGGAGAGGAGAGGGAGAGAGAGGAGGGAGAGGAGAGGGAGAGGAGAGGGAGAGGAGAGGGAGAGAGAAGAGGAGAGGAGGAGAGGAGAGAGAGGCACCCCCCACATCAGAGTCTGAGTACTCACAGTCACTCAGAGGCAGGAGGGATTGCATGGATGGATGGATGAGACTCCATCTTTTCTTTACATTTGCTGGGCATGTCTCTTCATATTGAATCTTCCCGCCCACAACCCCTTCTCTTAGGCAGAACACTGCCTGTCGGGGAGTGTGGGCGGGGCAAACAGAGGAGGGGAGGAGGAGTAGAAGCAGAGAGCTCTCCTGTGTGGCTGTGCAGTTGCAGGGGGAGGGGTCAGCAGTGCTCTGATGAGCTGAGTGTCTTTGGCTGTGATCCGGAGCTCTCACTGAGTTCCGATGACAGCATAAACTCTTCCCACCCGCAGCCTGGTTTCCTCTCCGTGCATCAATGCACAGACTCAGCGATAAGTTGCCCGATGGCTGGGGATCTCTGCTGCTATCAGAGGGAGCTCTTTAATAAGACAAATTAGGCGGCCGCGAGGCCCTTGCGAGTGCGAGGCCTAAGGCGACTGCCTAATTTGCCTAATTAAAGGGCCGCCTCTGCTGCATTGACAAGCAGTGCTGTGGAACGAATTATCTGAGTTTCCATTGTTTCCTATGGGGAAACATGCTTTGATATACGACTGATTTGAATTCCAAGCATTCTCCTGGAATGGATTATGCTCTTAATCCAATGTTCCACTGTATAGTGTCAAGAGAGGCTGAGTTTCCCTGCCTCCGCTTGTTGGTCCCCCTACTCACCCTCAGAGACTTTTTTGAAGTCCATAATTGTTAAAACAAACAAATTCATGATTTGGGTTAACTACAATGCTTGGTTTATTATAGCTCTCCAGTATGGAACCTATTTAAGTGGAATTGTCTGTGACTCTATAGTAACATTCCCCTGCATTTTTGTTTTCAATTCCTATTGTTTCTGTAGCTGTCATCAAAGTTCCGCACCAACCTGGCCAGAGCGCTCAGTGTACACATGCACAGCTTGTCAGCATCAAGGAGTGATTTCCCCCCCCCCCCCCTCACTTTTTATTTTCTCACAGACACATGCCTGGTCTGCCTTTTCCCTGACTGCAGTTGGTGTACTGAACTTAGCCAATTAGGGGAGACTGTGAGAGCAGAGGAGACCTCTGGGAAATTGAGTCTGCTGAGGGAGTGATGGTATTGTGAGGCATGGTTTAAAGACTACAAAGCCCAGCAGCCTTTGTAACAAAAGGGAAGTTTTGACTGAGGGAAGTTTCTGGAGAGTGCAGAGCCACCACAGGGGAGGAAGGAGTTGGTTGGGAAACGGGGAGCTGCTGTCTGGACGAAGGAGTTATACCAAAGGGATGTGTCAGTCGGACATCCAGCTTAATGAAACAGCGGTGTGCATGTGCGGCCTTACTGGCATTGGAGTGGGTGAGAGGGCTATCTGCCCAAAGAACCTCTAAACTCTGCACTCTGTTTCACTTCTTCTCCCTCTCTTTGCCAAGTTACAAAGAGACTGCAAGTCTGTGGTGCTCTCAGGCTACGACAAAGGGGCTTATTCACTATTCTCCTTCTTTTTTGGCTTTGGGATTGCAATACTGATTCATGAGTACCTAATTGGAAATATTGAGTTCACTTTACCCCAAGAAGATCTGCAAGTGCACCACCATAAAGAGACTACAGGGCCCTGCCAGTACAAGTGTCATTAGTAGCTTGCAAGCAGACCTGTACAAGGGGGAATTGTTTCAGTGCACTGAGTTAAGGTATTAGTGTAAAGTCATCAATTTTTGGGACTGTGGTGCCAAGGGGAAGGAGAGAGGGGACTGACACAAGAGTACAAGCCATTCCTAAACCCTCCTCCCGCCTGGAGTCATATAGCCCAGTCTGTGTTTGGGATGTTAAGGGTTGTACAGGCATATATGTCATAACTGTTTATCTTCTCATAAGAATTTACCTCTGCTCTTGTGGTTGCCCATGTTTAAAGGGGACCCCCAGGAGCAGATGAAGGGATTTCCCATTTTGTACATATAATTGAAATCTTCATATAATTGAAGTGCTAAGTGTGGGGGCTCGTCCAGGATACCCTTAATCTGTAGGCAACTTCTCAAGACAGTAACCCTACCAATGTCACCATGGATACAGTCGATGCAGCTCGTTGGTTCAAGAAGGAAAATGGTCGTGTGGAACTAAGTCTGATGGCAGATATCCCTGGAACTGCATGGACCGAATCGAATCACAAATCAAACAGGCAGTAGAGACTTTAGTTCCTGAGAAGAGGGTGTCTGTGTTAGATATGAAGGTGAGCCAGGACGCTTTGCACACTCTGTTGCTGTTGAAATGGAGGAGGGGGATTCCTGCCTGCTTCCAGGGACACAATGTCCGACTAATAAACAACACTGAAACTAGTCTGATTCAGCTACAGGAAGCTGAAGAGGATTAAGGGGGCCCCAGTGATGATGTCCAGGTTGGGAAGATGCCTATATCCACAGCTCCAGTTACTCTGGGAGCCGAGTTCTTCACTGCTTTGGGGAACTTTATGACCAAGTGCAACCAGATCAATGTTGCCCATACTGGGGCGGGTTACCAGAAGCTGAGACCCTTTTCAGGGACACTGCCCATGCAGAAGGGAGAAGAAGAATATGAGACTTGGATGGAACAGGCCTTACAAGCTCTAGAGGAATGGGATATCCCTGAGGCTCAGAAGAAACAGCGACTCCCGGAGAGTCTGAAAGGAGCTGCAGCTGAAGCCATTAGAGATCTCAAATTCAGCAAAGAAATGACTACCTTATCATGCTACAAGAAGAATTTGGCCAAACAGAAAAGGCTTCCGACTTAGTCTATCAGTTTGAACACACCTTTCAACATCAGGGTGAACCTTTGTCTGAATACATTTGAAGACTAAACAAGATACTACATCAAATTGTGTTGAGGAAAGGGTTGGACCCGACAGCTTTGGACCAAGCCAGAATGAATCATATCCTGAGGGGTGCCCTACATTCTGATCCTATATGGATCCAGTTGAAGACCTGTGAACAGTGTAAATCTCATCATACCCAGAGCTAATTTGACTAGTAAGGGAAGAAGATGATCTATTGACAAAGACCCAAATTCTTACCCCAAAGCACAACCAACACACAAGAAGGAGAAGGTACTTATCTGCTCTATTCAAGCTGGGGAAGACCAGGCTGAGGAGGAAGATGTTACTGACCCAGGGCCCTCCAAGGAAAACATAACCCAGACTATCTCTGCTGCAACCACGTCTGACATTGTGGCTCAGGTGATGCAAGCGCAGCTTGAAATTCAAAAGACCATAAGACAGGTAGTGGAGGCACAGATAGACCTACAGAAGGCCCTTGTAGGTATTCAGCAGACAGTAATGGGTCTGCCCAAAGAGAAGGAAGTAATCAGGGAAGCTAGACACTGTCTTACTCCCACCTCAACTAGGAGAAGATGTTATGGATGTGGAGAAGTGGGCCACTTCAAAGCACAATGTCCTGATGGAGAAAATGTGGATGATTTGGCAGCAGAAGTTCTGAAAATACTGAAGAAGCTACGCCTGGAAAAGCCGGAGGAAAACTTCAGAGGACCCTGGTGCAGGAGCCAACTGGCAGTCCACCTATAATAGCTAGCTCCAAACCCAAAGACAAGAAGAAACAAAAGCAGAAGGCTGGGCTGCCCCCATTCCAATTCCAAAGCAACCCAGTGCTCCTAAAACAGAGACACGGGCTATCCAGCATCGGGAGATCAGTTCACGCCAAAATCCTAGAAATCAGCAGCGAATATCAGTGAATCGGAACCTCCGTAAGAAGGGAGTGCAAGTACAGGCCACAGAACGGGTCAAAGCTACACAATCCTTTGAACTTCTTGCCAAGCTGGTGGGGCCCTCTCCTATTGTCCCCATTCAAGTGGAAGGAATCTATGCTAACATAGGAAAATGAATACTAGTAGAGAGAAACAAAAAATAGGGCTACTGCCTTCCCCTCTGTATTACATAGGTAATGGAAGAATCACCCAATGAGGGTTTTATGGCAGCGGTAGTATAAAAAAGCATCTAATAATTTAGAACGTTATTAAAGTGAACTCAGAAGAAGCGTTCAAAGATTTTTATTTTCGTTGGCTTAGCATATGAATAAAATCATGAGCTCTGGTTGTATGCACGAGGGACATGTACAGGCATATACAAAGGTACTTTAGCAAACAAGGGAATAACATACTCTACAGCCACATGCTGCAATTAATCCCCAACGCGTTTCAACCATTTGAGAGATGTGTACTGGTCTTCCTCAGGGGGAAGTATCCCTTTCTACAAAATTGGTGGAAAGAGTACAATTAAATCATTATTTCAAAATACATACATTTTTTTAAAAGACAAAGCTTTCAAATTTGATGAAATTTACATTTGCTAGAAAGACAGAGCTGCACCATACCAGTCCCAATCGACCAGAGCTTGATAAAATTGATGTAATTTAAAAGAAAAGGCAGCAGTATTCACTGTGGGCTCTCTCTGATCCCCACTGGGGTGATCCACCATCAGCTGGAAACTTGCATGAGGTCACTCTCAATCCCCTTACAGCAAGAGGAGGTTGCGGCATAGAGGCTAGTGTTGCCTAAAAATGATGAATTAAATTCTGGTACTTTAAGGAAGTAATATACTGGGTAGCCTATGCTAAACAAAGTAATTGGGGTATGAGGTTATGGGAGCAAGTTATTAATTGGGTTGAACTAAACTAAAATTAGAATTTTTCAATTTCAACCCAATTCATAGCTTGCTCCCATAACCTCCTACCCCAATGGTGATGGTGGATTACCCCAGTGGGGATCAGGGAGAGCCCACAGTGAATGCTGCTGCCTTTTCTTTTAAATTATATCAATTTTTATCAAGCTCTGGTTGATTGGGACTGGTATGTTGCAGCTCTGTCTTTCTAGAAAATGTAAGGGAATTAATTGCAGCATGTGGCTGTAGAGTATGTTATTCCCTGGTTTGCTAAAGTACCTTTGTATATGCCTGTATATTCTGTGTTCGCTTTAATAACTTTCTAAATTATTAGATGCTTTTATATACAGAATCTATGCTAAAGCTCTCCTGGACACTGGAGCTCAAGTGATTCTTCTCTATAGAGACTTCTATGACTTGGAATTGGAGATGTTAGAGATATGGGGAATTGGAACTCAGAAATTTCCTTATAATGGCTAACTACCGGTCCAGCTGACCTTCAACCGTCCCGTAACAGGGGAATCGGAGACCTTCGACACCCTGGCAGTAATCTGTCCTCGACCACCAGGGGCCATTTAGAATTCTCTAATCATAGGGACCAATACCGACCTTGTTTGGAGGCTGCTGACACCCCTTGCCCTAGAGCCTGATATGCCAACTACTAGCGTACATCCCATGCTGAGGCAATCTTACCAAGGCCTAGTTCAGGAGCATAAGGTCCCTGCTGAAGGAGTAGGAAAGATATGGCACCTTGGCCAACAAGAGAAGGTGCTACAACCGGGTGAGGTGGCATGCCTACAAGTGACTGGGAAGTTCAATTGGGCACAGCCGTGCCCTTTTGTCGTCCTAGAAACAGGTGACCAGGGGACAGAGTCAGGAGTGGAATTGATCCCGGAAGTGGTCCCAACTAAGGCATTGCAGAGAAGTCATGGGAGGATTCCAGTTAGTGTCCGCAATCTCACAGCTTCCCATGCGACAATGCCTGCTCAGATGCCACTGGGACAGGTGAATCCAGCCACCCCTGTCTCACCATCTGATCTAAAGGGAATAGGAAAAGATGGAGTATCTGCAGAGGGGTTTTCTCCAAAGAATACTTCTCTTTCTCCCGAGTGGAAAGAAAGGGTAAAGACCCAGCTGATGAGATGGCAGGTTGCATTCTACAAGAGTGAGTTTGATGTTGGATGTGCAAAAAGCGCCACACATCGGATTTGTCTCCAGGAGGATAAGCCATTCAGAGAAAGGGTCAGGCACATCCCTTTAGGGGACTTGGTAGACCTGCAGGAACAATTGGCAGAACTGAAAAGAATGGGTATCATCCGAGAGTCCCGAAGCCCATACGCTTCTGCGATAGTGGTGGTGCGGAAAAAGAATGGGTCATTGAGATTGTGCATCGATTACCAAACATTGAACGGGAGGACCATTCCCGATCAGTATACCACCACAAGAATAGAAGATGTTTTGCAGCACCGGTTGGGGGCAAAGGGGTTTAGCATATTGGACTTGAAGAGCGGGTATGTGGTGGATAAGTTGAGAGATTATCTATATGGGGCAGACTTCATGGTCAAGACAGACAAAATCCCCTCACCTACATCCTCACTACGGTCAAGTTGGATGCGACAGGCCACAGGTGGTTGGCTGCCCTGTCTGAGTTCAATTTCAGTTTGAAGTACTGCCCAGGTGTGGGAAACAGAGATGCAGATGCATTGTCAAGAAGGCCTCGTAACCCAGGAAATTTTTCGGCAACGTGGACTCAGCTGACTCCTGAAGGCGTGCAAGTCAGGGAATAGAGTTTCAAGCTAGAGGCGGGTCAAGAGCAGAAGAAATTGGGGTCCCAGCAGCCAGAGTCCCCAAAGGATACTGCCATGCTACCCAGATAGGAAGTGAAGGTTTACCAAGCTATCCAAGAGAGATCTGAGAAGAGATCAGGTAGAAGATCCCCTTTGTGGTCTGGTAATAAAGGCCTTGGACAGCCGGAGTCCTGATTTTCTTCTCACGAATACCCAAAAAGAAGCTTACCTGCTTCATCGAGAGTGGGATCAGTTCCAACTGCATAGTGGAGTGGTCTACCGAAGGGGCCCCTCCTGAAGTTTCCGAAGAAAGTTGGCAATTACTTCTACCCGAGAAGCATAGGGAAATTGTCTTGACTACTCTGCATGAAAACCATGGTCATCTGGGACCTGACAGGACTTTTAAATTAGTGAGGGACCGGTTCTACTGGCCCTGCATGCGGGCTGAAGTGGAAAGCTACTGTCATTCCTGTCTCCGGTGTATCCAAAGAAAGACCTTGCCACGCCGAGCTACCCCAATGGGTCACCTACAGAGCCAGGGCCTATGGATTGGGTGTGCATTGATTTCCTGTGCTTGGAGCCTGATCTAAGTGAACAGGGAAATATTGTGGTGGTAACTGACCATTTCACTGGGTATGCTCAAGCGTTTCTCTCAAAAGATCAACGGGCCTCCACTGTAGCCAAAATCCTTGTGGAGAAGTTTTCCGTGCACTATAGTCTGCCTCAGCGCATCCATTCCGGCCAAGGGAGAGACTTTGAGGGGCGCCTTATCAAGAAGTTGCTAGACCTATTGGGTGTGAAAAAGTCACGAACTACTCCATATCACCCTCAAGGAGATCCACAGCCAGAGAGGTTTAATCTCACTCTGTTGGACATGTTTGAGACTCTTACCTCAGAGAAGAAGCAGCATTGGAGCAGGCACATAGCGGCTATTGTACATGCCTACAATAGTACATTAAACGATGCCACGGGTTACTCTCCTTACCGGTTGATGTTTAGACGGGAGGCTCGGTTACCTGTCAATCAGGCCTTTGGCATATCTCTAGACCGTACCTCATCTGCTTCCCACAAAGGGTATGTAGATCGTCTGAGAGAAAATCTGAAGACAGCCTATGAAAAAGCTGAAGCTGCCTCGGATGCATGAGGCCAGAGGAACAAGAGAAATGTTGATCTTAAGGTACAGGTCCAGGACCTGCAACCAGGTGATAGAGTGCTGTTGAGGAACTTGGGTGTCCCCGGGAAACACAAGTTGGCTGATCGCTGAAGGTCTCAGCCCTACATGGTCTGTAAACAATTACCAGGGTTACCCGTGTATCAGATCTGACCAGAGGGAAGCACCAGGTCCCTGAAACCCTGGCATTAAAATCACTTACTGCCCTTATCAGAAGCAGTTCATGTACCCTCACAGTCAGATTCGCAGTCCAGGCCAACCACTGCACCAAGATTCCATCCAGTGACTAGGTCTTAGTCAGAACCCTTGGATGCAGAAGATGAGGACAGCAAAGCTGAAGAGATGGGGATAGATTGGCTATGGCCATCTCAATTGTCAGAATCTGGGCCTTCACCCTCCTTTTCTCCAGAAATGACAGACGCTGGAGTGCTCAGGCCAGAAGCCCCAGAGTTTGTACCCCAGAATCCATCTTCAGAGGACCTGACAGATGTTCAGCCCTAAAGAGTCTAATCTCTTAGTTGAAAAAGGAGTACCAGAGAAAGAAGTACAAGAGGAAGAAGGGGGGGAGGTTAGTGAGCCCCTCACTGTAGAATTTATGGGACAAAAGGAGAAGAAAGTTATCCGTCCACCTAAGAGACTGAAATACGACACTTTGGGCAAGAACTCGGAGGAGGTTGTCCTCACCTCTCAAAGGACTCTCGGAGAGTCTGATCTTCCCACTGATCCTTTGGCAGAAGACAACCCTAGTTCACCCCTGGCACATCTAGGTTGGTCACATCAGTATCAGTGGCTGGTAGACAGAGCATCCCCCTTTCCATTGACAATTGGTGGCTTGAGCTTAAATTCTGCTCAAATGAAGACAGACCATTTGATTTCTTGTGTTTTTTCCGCGTGTACTTGTAAAGCATGTAACAGGTTACTGACTTTACCACCTTTGGGGGACCAAAGGTTCTCAAGTGGGGGGAGTTTTCCTATTGGGACTTTGGGTGCAGGGTTTCAGTCTACCCTAAAAGTGTAAAAAAGCTTTTCGTCAGTACAAAAGACTGGGTGCTGATTATACAGGAAACAAATTTTTCCTCTTCTAACCTTTCCCAGTATTTTGATAAAAGACAGTCAATTCCACTGCACCTCTTTTTCATCCAAAACTAGGGGAGTAGCCATATTTATTTGTAATCCATTAGTTTTTAAAACACTTAATGTCTATAAAGACCCTGATAGCAGATTTATAATATTAAAAGGATCTCTTGGAGGTCGTTCACTGACAATTGCCTCTATATACGCTCCTAATGACTCTCAGTCCTCCTTTTTTTAAATGTTTTTTGAAATTTTAGATCGATACCACTCCCCACACCTAATCATAGGTGGAGATTTTAATCTGGCAGCCCACCCAGCGTTTGATAAAAGCAGAGTTGTACCTTCTACTAAAGCATTCCCCAGATCTTTAACTCACTCCCTGAATAATCTTCAATTAGTTCACACCTGGAGAGCTCATAATGTGGGGGTGACAGCCTATACTTTTTATTCCCACCCCTATGATAGTTACGCCTGTTTGGACTACATATTTAGCACACTCATACTTTTAGCTAACTCTTCTTCAGCTGATATACACTCATGCCCATGGTCTGACCATAATATTGCATCTTTTACTACATCTCATGTGGGCCTTACCCCTACTCCTTATACGTGGTGTCTAAGGCTCCTTTCACACTTGTACGACGCGATTTTACAGCGATTTCGGATCAGTACGACTTTGGTCCGACTTTGTTGCAACTTTGGCACAATGAAAACTTATTACAAAGTCGTACAGAAATAGTTCAGAAATTGCATCTATATTATTCAGGTGCGAATTGCATGCGACTTTGAGGGTTTAACATTGAAGTCTATGGACCTCAAGTTGCATAAAAGTTGGGCCAAAGTAATGCAGGGATTACTTTGAAGTCGGGACGATTGGAAGTCGTACAGATATGAATGGTACTCATTGGAAATAATGGGGAAAGACTTGTCATGCGACTTTGCAGTCACAGAACAAGTCGCATAAGTGTGAAAGAGTCCTTAATGATTCCCTATTGACAGATCCCAATATTGTTCAACAACTGTCCATGGATTTGGATAATTATTTTATTCATAACACTACCCCCGATATGCCTCCAACCTCTCTCTCTGGACGGCACATAAGGCTGTCATGAGGGGTCAAATAATTAGTATCGCTGCAGCTAAAAACAAATGTTTATAAATTACAAAACCCAGCTGGCAATATGATTTCCCATCCCCAAGAAGTTATGGACATCTTTGTAAACTTTTATAAAAATGTAATTTCCACCCCTCAGTCACCCCGTAAGTCATTCTCTTCAGAGTGGCTCAAGAATATTGTACTCATATATATATATATATATATATATGCATAGCTAGCAAATTGAAACTCTTAACGCCCCGTGTTCAGTCCTTGTAGTAACCAATATTATCAAAACTCTCAAAACCTCTACCACTGCAGGCACGGGTGGTTACTCTTCCTCATACTACAAAAAGTTTACAACACTATTGGCCCTGCAATTGACCAATTTATACAATTATATTCTTTGCGGAAATCAATTCCCAGAAGAAATGCTTTTAGCAAATATGTCCCTTTTACCTAAGCCCCATAATGATCATACTCTCCCACAAAACTTTCGCCCCATCTTTGTCATTAACAATAACCTTAAAATATTTGGTCATCTGCTGGCTGACAGATTGGTGACATTTATTTCTTCTCTGATCCACCCAGACCAAACTGGATTTATCCCAGAAAGACAAATAACCGACAATCTCCATTTGTACACCAATACCATTCAAGACTGAAATCTACACTCTCGTACAACTCTCATCCTCAGCCTTGACATACACAAGGCTTTCGATAGTATGGGTTGGTCCTATTATTTACTTCCCAGATTTGGCTTATGTGACACAACCCTACATGGTTTTAAAGCTTTATATCAAGCCCCACAAACCAGAATTAAACTTCCAGGTAGAAATTCTGACTTTTTCCCTCTGGGAAGAGGCACAAGACAGGGGTGCCCCCTCTCTCCGTTATTATTCTCTCTGGCGATTGAACCCCTGGCTTGTGCAATCAGAAATAAAGTAAATATGAAGGGATATACTCAGGGTCCAAAAGAGTTTAAGATGAGTCTATATGCAGATGATGTCTTACTTATTTCACTACCTAACCTACCTAGAGATTGTTAATTTACTCAAATGTACCCGTCCAATATCCATCAGAGAAACGGCTGTGAAATTTAAATACCAGTAGGGATGAGCCGAACACTCCCCAGTTCGGTTCGCACCAGAACATGCAAACAGACAAAAAGTTCAGGACGAACATCCGAACACCATTAAAGTCGACGCTAACATGAAAAATCAAAAGTGCTCATTTTAAATGCTTATATGCGATGTTATTGCCCTAAAAAGTGTATGGGGCCCCGGGTCCTGCCCTAGGGGACATGTATCAATGAAAAAAAAAGTTTTTGAATCAATCGTTTTTTTCAGGAGCAGTGATTTTAATAATGCTTAAAGTGAAAAAAAAATGAAAAATTCCTTTAAATATTGTGCCTGGGGGGTGTCCTTGGTCTGTGTGTAAAAGGGCGCATCTCTTTGAAGTGTAGAACATAGCCAGAGCAAAATGACATTTCTATAGGAAAAATTGTCATTTAAAATCGCAGTTGTAATGTATTGCCGGTTTCTGGCAATATAAAAAAAAACGCTGGAAAAAAGTCCGTGGGGTCCCCCCCCAGTCCAAACCAGGCTCTTCGGGTCTGGTTTGGATATTAAGGGGAACCCCCTGCCAAATTTTAAAAAAATTTGATGTGGGGGTCCCCCTAAAATCCAAACCAGACCCTTATCCGAGCATGCAGCCCTGGCCGGTTAGGATGGGGGGGGCGAGCGAGTGCCCCCCCCTCCTGAACCGTACCAAGCTACATGGGGACAATAGCCTCTTCCCCACAAGCCTGGCAGGTGCTTTTGGGGTGCGGGGGGCTTATCAGAATCTGGAAGCCCCCTTTAATAAGGGGGCCCCCAGATCCCGACCCCCCCCATTTGAACAGGTTTGGGGTACATTGTACCCCTACCTGTTCACCAAAAAAGAAGTGTAGTGTAAAAAAAAAACATTAGGCAGATTTTGACAAGTCCTTTATTTTGTATTATATCTCTTTTCTTCTTTCTTCCTCCATCTTCTCCTGGCCCGCTCCTTCTTCTGGTCCACTCCTTCTTCTGGTCTTCTTCTTCTTCTTTTAGTCTTCTTGCTTCCTCTCTTCATCTTCAATCTTCCTTTTCATCTTGATCTTCTTTCTTCTTTCCCCGTCGCCGTGCTCTCCGCTGGTGCAGTCCGCCCCTGCGCGTCTTGCCAAATGGGCGGTCTTCACGATGACAGTTCTTTTGTAAGAAGGGGCGGGGCCACCCATGATGTAAATGGGTGACCCGCCCCCTCTTACATCACATGATGTCAGAAGGGGGCGGGTTCACTCAGTTACATCACTTGGTGGCCCCGCCCTTTCTTATAAAAGTACTGTCATCGTGAAGACCGATCATTCAGCAAGACGCGCAGGGGCCGGACTGCACCAGCAGAGAGAGCGGCGGCGGGGAAAGAAGATCAAGATGAAGATGAAGATTGTAGATTGAAGACGAAGAGAGGAAGCAAGAAAACTAAAAGAGGAAGAAGACCAGAAGAGGGAGCGGGCCAGGAGAAGATGGAGGAAGAAAGAAGAAAGAGCTATTATACAAAATAAAGGACTTCTAAAAAACTGCCTATTGTTTCTTTTACACTACACTCCTTTATTGGTGAATGGGTACGCCCCCTGCCCGTAGACCCCCACAACCACCGGCCAGGGTTGTGGGGATGAGGCCCTTCTCTGCCATGCCAGGGCTGCGTGCTCGGATAAGGGTTTGGATTTTGGGGGGACCCCACACCATTTTTTTATTTGGTGCGGGGTTCCCTTTAAAATCCATAGGGCCTGGTTTGGATTTTGGGGGGACCGCACGTCATTTTTTAAAAAACTTTTGGCACAGGGTTCCCCTTAAATTCCATACCAGACCTGAAGGGCTTGGTTTGAATTTTGGGGGGAACCGCACGTGATTTTTTTAAAAAATTTGGAACGGGGTTCTCCTTAAATTCCATACCAGACCTCAAGGGACTGGTTTGGATTTTGGGGGGAACCGCACGTCATTTTTTTTTTATTTCGGCACAGGGTTTCCCTTAAATTCCATACCAGACCTGAAGGGCCTGGTTTTGATTTTGGGGGGAACCGCACGTCATTTTTTTATTTATTTTGGAGCGGGCCCTGCTGTTGTAAATTAGTTAAAAAATTGTGATAAAATCCCCCAGTCTAACAGGTGGCCAAAAATTGGGCCTTGTGTGTTGGCGGTGCCAGAACACCGTAACTCCTTGCAGTTACTCTTGTTGGACGGAGGAACTGGGCCTGATGTTGTAAATTAGTTTACAAATTCTGACAAAAGCCCCCAGTGAAACAGGTGGCCAAAATTTGGGCCTTGCTTGTTGGCGGTTCCAGAACACTGTAACCCCTTGCAGTTACTCTTGTTGGATGGAGGAATTGGGCCTGATGTTGTAAATTAGTTAACAAATTCTGACGAAAGCCCCCAGTGAAACAGGTGGCCAAAAATTGGGCCTTGCTTGTTGGCAGTGCCAGAACACTGTAACCCCTTGCAGTTACTCTTGTTGGACGGAGGAACTGGGCCTGATGTTGTAAATTAGTTTAACCACTTAAGCCCCGGAGACCTTTTTTACACTTGTTTACAAGTTAAAATAATTTTTTTTTGCTAGAAAATTACTTAGAACCCCCCAAACATTATATATTTTTTTCAAACACCCTAGAGAATAAAATGGTGATCGTTGCAATACTATTTGTCACATGGAATTTGCACAGTGGTCTTTCAAGCGCAATTTTTTTGGAAAAAAAAAATCTTTTTTAAGTTAAAAAATAAGACAACAGTAAAGTTAGCTCAATTTTTTTGCATATTGTGAAAGAGGATGTTACCATACATGTTAGGTGTTGAAAATTGCTCACACTTTCGAATTGGCGACAAACTCGAGTACTTAAAAATCTCCATAGGCGACGCTTTAAAAATGTTTACGGTTACCAAGTTAGAGGTACAGAGGAGGTCTTTTGCTAGAATTACTGCTCACACTCTGGCAATCGCGGCGATACCTCACATGTGTGGTTTGAACACCGTTTTTACATGCGGGCATGACTTACATATGCGTTTTCTTTGCTGCGCGAGCTCCCGGTTATGGTGGCGCTTTCATTTTTCTTTTTTTTATTATGTTTTTCCTCTTAACACTGTTCCTTTAAAAAAAAAATCTGATCACTTTTATTGCTATCACAAGGAATGCAAACATCCCTTGTTCTAGTAATATATGGTGACAGGTACACTTTATAGAAGGATGGGGGGTCTAAAAGACTTGCACTCCACAGTATTCAGATCGCCAGAAATGGCAATTCTGAATACTGTCATCTTTTTTAACACTAGCACCGTTTCCTGCCGATTAAACCAGAAGTGACATTCTGACGTTGCTTCCGAAAATGTATGAAGGAGTCCCGATTGAAGCCGATCCCGGCTTCCACAGGGATTCCACACAGTGGCCAGAAGTGTAGGATCGGAGCTCCGGTCTCCTGGTGGGACGGGAGGCCGGAGAAGAGCGGTGGACGGTGGCGGGAGGGGGGGTGGCCTCTCCCGCTCCCTGGGATAAAGACCATTATCACTGGATAGCCAGCCGCCTGCTCTAAAAATCGATACTGGGGTATAGCCTGTAGCTGCAGACTATACCCCGATACTTCCACTTAAAGCAGCCGCCTGGGAGACTGGAGCTCCGATCTGATGCTTCTGGCCGCTGTGTGGAGTCCCTGTGGAAGCCGGAATCTGCTTAGATTGGGTCTCCTTCGTACATTTTCGGAAGCAGCGTTACAACGTCACGTCCGGTTTACTCGGAGGCTAACGGCGCCGGTTTTTAAAAAATGATAGTATTCAGAATCGCCATTTTTGGTGATCTGAATACTGTGAAGTGTAAAGGAGGGATGGGGGGTCTTTTAGACTCCCCATCCCTCCATAAAGAGTACCTGTCACTATATATTACTATCACAAGGGATGTTTACATTCCTTGTGATAGCAATAAAAGTGATCAGATTTTTTTTTTAAGGTTAAGATGAAAAATATAATAAAATAAAATAAAAAAGTAAAGCACCACCGTCCCCGCGAGTTCGTGCAGCAAAGAAAACGCATACGCCTGGCCGTATGGCCGGTTGCATCTGACTCCCCGGACGCAGAATATCCCATTTGGGGCGCCCCCGGAGGGAGACGGTTGGCTAGGACTAGCCTTCACAATATAACTAGGCCCCACTTGGATGATATGCCCGTATAACAGGTTTGACCCAAGAACTCAACGTTTGACAATTCAATGGTGATAACGAAATTGTTATATACCTGACCTACCGATATATGTCCTTGATAAACAGTTTCTTTCTCTCATGTTCTTTTTGCTGAATATACTTTGTCTCTTTTATTGTGTATTCATTTGAGAATTCAATAAAAACATATTGAAACAAAAAAAAGAAAACGCATACGTAAGTCACGCCCGCATATGAAAACGGTGTTCAAACCACACATGTGAGGTATCGCCCCGATCGCCAGAGTGTGAGCAGTAATTCTAGCAAAAGTCCTCCTCTGCACCTCAAACCTGGTAACCATTAAAAAAGTTTAAAGCGTTGCCTATGGAGATTTTTAAGTTCCGGAGTTCGTCACCATTCCCCGAGTGTGTGCAATTTTCAACCATGTCATGTATGGTATCTATTTACTCAGCATAACATCCTCTTTCACAATATACAAAAATTTGGGCTAACTTTACTGTTGTCTTATTTTTTAACTCAAAAAAGCGATTTTTTTTTAAAAAATCGCTTGAAAGACCGCTGCGCAAATACTGTGTGACAAAAAAGTATTGCAATGATTGCCATTTTATTCTCTAGGGTGTTTGAAAAAAATATATAATGTTTGGGGGTTCTAAGTAATTTTCTATAAAAAAAATGATTTTAACTTGTAAACAACAAATGTAAAAAAGGCTCTGGGGGTTAAGGGGTTAAAAACTGTATATATTTTAATACCCCATGTCAAGTGTACTATATACTGTAAGGACAGTAGATATATATCTATATATACAGTATCTCACAAAAGTGAGTACACCCCTCACATTTTTGTAAATATTTTATTATATCTTTTCATGTGACAACACATTATACTTTACTAGTGAGTGTACAGCTTGTATAACAGTGTAAATTTGCTGTCCCCTCAAAATAACTCAACACACAGCCATTAATGTCTAAACCCCTGGCAACAAAAGTGAGTACACCTCTAGGTTAAAATGTCCAAACTGGGCCCAATTAGCCATTTTCCATCCCCGGTGTCATGTGACTCGTTAGTGTTACAAGGTCTCAGGTGTGCATGGGGAGCAGGTGTGTTAAATTTGGCGTTATCACCCTCACTCTCTCATACTGGTCACTGGAGGATCAACATGGCACCTCATGGCAAAGAACTTTATGAGGATTTGAAAAAAAAGAATTGTTGCTCTACATAAAGATGGCCTATGAGAAGATTGCCAAGACCCTGAAACTGAGCTGCAGCATGGTGGCCAAGACCATACAGCGGTTTAACAGGACAGGTTACACTCAGAAAAGGCCTTGCCATGGTTGACGAAAGAAGCTGAGTGCATGTGCTCAGCATCATATCCAGAGGATATCTTTGGGAAATAGACGCATGAGTGCTGCCAGCATTGCTGCAGAGATTGAAGGGGTGGGGGGCCAGCCTGTCAGTGCTCAGACCATAACTCTGCATACTGCATAAAATTGGTCTGCATGGCTGTCGTCCCAGAAGGAAGCTTCTTCTAAAGATGATGCACAAGAAAGCCAGCAAACAGTTTGCTGAAGACGAGCAGATTAAGGGAATGGATTACCGGAACCATGTCCTGTGGTCTGATAAACTTATTTGGTTCAGATGGTGTCAAGTATATGTGGTGGCAAACCAGATGAAGAGTACAAAGACAAGTGTGTCTTGCCTACAGTAAAGCATGGTGGTGGGAGTGTCATGGTCTGGGGCTGCATGAGTGCTGCTGGCACTGGGGAGCTACAGTTCATTGAGGGAACCATGAATGCCAACATGTACTGTGACATACTAAAGTAGAGCATGATCCCCTTCCTTTTGAAGAATGGGCCGCAGGTCAGTATTCCAACATGATAACGACCCCAAACACACCTCCAAAACGAACGTTGCCTTGCTAAAGAAGCTGAGGGTAAAGGTGATGGACTGGCCAAGCATGTCTCCAGACCTAAACCCTATTGAGCATCTATGGGGCATACTCAAACGGAAGGTGGTGAAGCTCTGGTGAACTCCATGCCCAAGAGGGTTAAGGCAATGCTGAAAAATAATGGTGGCTACAAAAAATATTGACACTTTGGACCCAATTTGGACATTTTCACTTAGGGGTGTACTCACTTTTGTTGCCAGCGTTTTAGACACTAATTACTGTGTGTTGAGTTATTTTGAGGGGGCAGCAAATTTACACATTATACAAGCTGCACACTCACTACTTTACATTGTAGCAAAGTGTCCTTTTTTCAGTGTTGTCACATAAAAAGATAGAATAAAATATTTACAAAAATGTGAGGGGTGTACTCACTTTTGTGAGATACTTTATATCTATATCTATATCTATATATATATATATATATATATATATATATATATATATATATATATATACAGGGTGGGCCATTTATATGGATACACCTTAATAAAATGGGAATGGTTGGTGATATTAACTTCCTGTTTGTGGCACATTAGTATATGTGAGGGGGGAACCACCACATTATGGGTGTCAGGTCCGAGCATTCCTAGATGAACAGTTTCCTGGAAAGTGGATTGGTGGCCAGGGGCCAGTTGAATGGTCCCCAAGGTCTCCCGATCTGACCCCCTTAGACTTTTATCTTTGGGATCATCTGAAGGCAATTGTCTATGCTGTGAAGATACGAGATGTGCAGCCCCTGAAACTACGGATACTGGAAGCCTATGCTAGCATTTCTCCTGCGGTGTTGCTATCAGTGTGTGAAGAGTGGGAGAAGAGGGTTGCATTGACAATCCAACACAATGGGCAGCACATTGAACACATTTTATAAGTGGTCAGAAACTTGTAAATAACTCATGAAAGAATAAAGTTACCTTAAAACCAAGCACATCATTGTTTTTCTTGTGAAATTCCCAATAAGTTTGATGTGTCACATGACCCTCTTCCTATTGAAAAAACAAAAGTTGGATTCAAAATGGCTGACTTCAAAATGGCCACCACCCATCTTGAAAAGTTTCCCCCCTCACATATACTAATGTGCCACAAAAAGGAAGTTAATATCACCAACCATCCCCATTTTATTAAGGTGTATCCATATAAATGGCCCACCCTGTATATATATATATATATACGTTTTTTTATATTTTTTTCCCTACACTAACCTGTCTGCACTAACTGACAGATTTCTAACTATCTATCTAGTTAGCTATCTATTTTCTTTTCTTTTTTTTTAACATATTTAAAAAGCTATCTATCCAAACTGCCTGATACAGGACCCTACGCTCTCTAACCACAAGCAGCGCCGACACACTATCATAGAGCCGCTGTACAAGCGGCTTTATATAGTGTGGGGTGTGGACTGAGACTGCTGTGCAGTGACTGGCTAAAGGCAGGATGCCTTTAGCCAATCAAAGCTCTCACAGCAGGCCGCCCGCTGATTGGCCAAAGCATGCAGGTCATGTGCATGCTTTGGCCAATCAGCGGGCGGCATTCCGCCGTCATTTTAAAACATTATGGGGCGCGCAAAGTTGCCGCGAACGCCCCATAATGTTCGGGAAAACCCGAACCAGCAAACGGGCGATGCTCGGATCGAACATACATTCGATCTGAACACGAACCCCATCCCTACATACCAGATGGTATATGACCCCCCCTTAAGTTACATTCCTTCTGCCCCTTACTCTCCCCTTGCTGTTATAGAAGATGTTCTGCTCAGGGCTCCTTTCTACACATCTTTTGGAGCTGTACATTTTTTCAACCCTTGTGGCAACAGACAACCAGAAAAATTGCACAACCAGCAGGTAAAAACATTTCTCTGACACCACAAATGTGCTTATTATTTGCTCCTATACCTAATATACCCACCTTCTGTGCCAGACTAATACACACCATTTTCTGTTCTATCAAATGGATAATAGCTTATAATTGGCGCTTTTCATCAGTTCTCTGGTCGCAGGTGTTGGCAAGAATGGAAGTGATCAAGTTAACAGAATGTATATACCACACTTTACATGACACCATGCATATGCTTAATAAAAAATGGACATATTGGGATATATGTTTGTAAACACAAATAAAGTTAAAGAAAAAACGAACAGTGTAATGAGCTGAAGCCTTCATCAAATTGCCCCCAAACAGCTGTTCAGTGCAGCCAAAAAAAAGTTGCCTGAAAATGCAGTATTATTGTGATTACATTGTGAACAGGCCTTAAAGTGGAGCTCCAGTCTCTTAGGTGAAAATTTAAAGTCAGCAGCTACAAAAACTGTAACTGCTGACTTTAATAAACAGCCATTCACCTTCAGGAGGGAGGGGGGAAGGAGAATGTCCTTGAAATTTCTCTTTTAAACTAAATGGGTTGTTTTACAAGGTGATTGCTTTTAATCACTTTAACTAGCAGTATTACTAATGAGTTAAAAAGACCAGAGCAACAACAATGCAAATACTTTACAACTACCATGTACTGTAAAAGCCTTACAACCTGGTATGACAATGTGTCAGGTCACCTGACGGCAGGTGACAGGTGCGCAACGCTAGAATTAGGGGCACACCGCTAAGGTTGTGGGCCCTTAGCTGACTGCCACAAATGGAGCTCTAGGTGGTGCAGGAAGCAGGACCACTGGAGCACTGACACAGATTGTGCAGGGAGCTAGAGTATAGGTTTTCCCCAGGGTGTGGTGTCTAAGAGCCAACAGGTGTTCACCCGAGCCTCTGGTGGTGAGGATGGACTTGGCTGCAACTGACTCCAGGTTGTGGACCCCAGGGTCTTACCAGCTCACACTCACGGCTGGCTACTGGTGGATAGAGGAAGCAGCAGTGTAGGACAACAAAGCATAGTCAGTAGAATAGCCAAGGGTCAGGGCAACGAGCAGACAGGAACAAATAGGAGAGCATGACAAGATCGGGGTCGCAAGCAGGCAGGAATGGTCATGAACAGGCCAAGGTCGGGGTATCAGCAGACAGGAATAGTCAAGGAACAAGCCAAGGTCAGTAAACGGAATCAGATGAAGAGCACGTGGCAGGAACCACACACACAGGAAGCCTAACACACAATATTGATTGGCACCCCTGGCTTGCACTGCAAGGTGTTATATAATGTTCCTAATTAGGGGCTGGTTTGGAGCCCAGCTAAGGGTAGGTTACTGAAGCACACAGGTGAGAGGTGCTCAGTCTCTAAGCTGAGCACAAGCAGAGAGGTAAGCAGACAGGACATGAAATGTTACTGCAGATTCATGACAGTACCCTCCTTCTTACGAGACCTCCCCCGCTTGGGCCAAGGCTTGGAGGGAAACCTCAAATGAAATCTCCTCAAAAGATGAGGCACCAATACATCAGATGCTGGGATCCAATACCTCTCCTCAGGACCAAATCCTTTCCAAAGCACAAGGTACTGGAGAATGCCTTTACAGAGCCGGGAATCCAGAACTTGACTAATCTTGCACTCTTGATCATCCTCAGAGACCGGAACAGAGGTAGGGAGAGGACAAGAGGAGTTATTGAGGACTAAAGGCTTCTTAGGAATGGGCGAGGTCAAGAGAAGAAAAGCAGGAGCTTGTGTGGAGGATTTAGACTGGGCACAAACATGACAACCCTTAACATAGTCCTTGACATCCAAGCGGAGAGCAAGCCACCAATAGTGACGACTGATGAGCAGAAAGGATTGGAGGAACCCAGCATGGCCTGCCCTCTTGGAACCATGTCCCCAATGAAGAATCTTAGCTCTTAGCTCAGTGGGGACAAAGGTCTTGCCCGGAGGAATTTTTGACTCCAGGGTGGTACAATGGGCAAGGACGCATGACATCAGAAATATTGTCTCAGGTTCACAGGTGGACTTCTCATCCAGAGTGTCAAATGACCTAGAGAGTGCATCACCCTGACTGTTGCAGGCAGGGCCGTAGATAACTTTTTGTCCTGGGGGGGTTCAGCAGTAGGTACCAAGTGGTGAAGCGGGGGAGTATTGGGGGGGATAACAACCAACCTGCGCTGTGTGGGTCTATGGGCATGGCTCCATACATAGACCCACACAGCACAGGAGCGAGCATGCACTGTGTGCCCCCATAGCAAGCAGTTTTCTATTGTGGCACATAGAGAAGAGGAGGATCAGGGCCACTCTGTGCAAAACCATTGCACAGAGCAGGGGAATATAACATGTTGTATTTTAATTTAAAATGTGGTTTCTCTGTTGCTGTGTTTTTAGAAGAGGCGCAAGGACCTTTTCCCTGCATTTCCTGCAGGGACAACAGCCCATTACCACGCAAACGCAGGCCACACTGCATGCATAGGTGTGACCTACCCTTAGCCTTGGTTCACGCTATGAGTCACACAGGAACTGCATCACATTTCTGTGCAATTCACATGCGATTCAGTGCCGTGTGATTTGAGCCCATTCATTTTGAATGGGCTTAGATTGCACTACATTACACCAAAGTCATGCATGCACCAATTTTAGGAACGCATTGAAACCGGATCACATGGTCATTTTGTATCATCCGATTTGGCATTTAGGTTGTCTTTAAGATTTCACTGACACCCACTGTAGATTACAAGGGCAGTGCAATTTGTATGTGGTGCAGGAGCAGGGCCACCTTTAATATTGATTGGACCCTTTTTCTTCACCCCCCCCCCATTCACATTGGTTGCTGGAGGTTACAGCATACCATTATCGCTCACTGATTGGTTGCTGGAGGTTACAGCACATCATTAATGCTCACTGATTGATTGCTAGAGGTTACAGCACATCATCTCCTCACTGCCTGCACACCATGGACTGGGGAGATGGGGACTCACCAATAGACAGAAAACTCCTAGAATGTATTATTAGCAATGAACAGGGCACACACAGCTATGAAATTAGTCACTGCAGTGTGTGTGAAAGAGGCCTTCATGGTGAAAGGTCTACTTTAAACCAGAACAGCTTGTTCTCACTCTCATACACTCCATTTATTGTGTGGATGTATAGCTTGGTTTGAGACTGAATCCCAGTGATGGTCAACTGATGAGGTTTTCAGGGCCTCAACCGCAGCCCCTGACACACCAACAAGGGTTGTTTACAGTCAGGTCCATAAAAATTGGGACATCGACACAATTCTAATCTTTTTGGCTCTATACACCACCACAATGGATTTGAAATGAAACGAACAAGGTGTACTTTAACCACTTCAGCCCCGGAAGGATTTCCCACTTTAGGACCAGAGCACTTTTTGCTATTCGGCACTTCGTCGCTTTAACTGACAATTGCGCGGTCGCGCGACGTTGTACCCAAACAAAATTTGCGTCCTTTTTTTCCCACAAATAGAGCTTTCTTTTGGTGGTATTTGATCACCGCTGTGTCATTTCTGATCGCTGCTATAAACAAAAGAAGAGTGACAATTTTGCAAAAAAACCCACATTTCTTACTTTTTGCTAAAATATAAATCCAAAAAAACATATAAAAAATTTTTTTTTTCAACGGTTTTGGCCTATTTATATTCTTCCTCATATTTGTGATAAAAAAAATCGCAATCGGCGTTTATTGATTGGTTTGCGCAAAAGTTGCCACGTTTACGGATGATGAGAATTAATTTCTGGGACTTTTAATTTTTTTTATTTTTTTACTAGTAATGGCGGCGATCTGCAATTTTTAGCGGTACTGCGATAAGAGTCGGACCATTTTAACACTTTTTTGAGACCATTGGCATTTATACTGCGATCAGTGCTATAAAAATGCACTGATTACTGTGTAAATGCCATTGGCAGTGAAGGGGTTAACCTGGAGGGGGCGCTCTAAGGGTTAACTGTGTTCCCTGGGTGTGTTCTAACTGTATTCGTGATTGACTAGCAGGGGAAGGGGAGTGATCACAGCTTCCATGTAGAGGAAGGCTGTGATCACATCCCTTCCCCCCTCTCACAGAACGGAGATCCTTGTTTACATGCACGGATCTCCGTTCTTTCATTGCGGGGGGGCATCGCAGGTAGCCGGCGGAGATCGAGTCTGCCCTACCCGCTCCCTGGCCGGACACAGTGAGCGCGCGAGCGTGCCTCCGGCGGCACACACGCGCTCACAGTACACAATCTCGCAGCCGCCGCCGTATGATGGCGGTTTGCGATATCGAGCCACGTTGTCACCGTCTACCTGCGGTTGGCAGTCGGCAAGTGGTTAACTGCAGACTTTCAGCTTTAATTTGAGGGTATTTACATCCAAATCAGGTGAACAGTGTAGGAATTACAACAGTTTGTATATGTGCCTCCCACTTTTTCCAAAAGTAATGGGACAATTGGCTGCTCAGCTGTTCCATGGCCAGGTATGTGTTATTCCCTCATTATCCCATTTGCAAGGAGCAGGTAAAAGGTCCAGAGTTCATTTCAAGTGTGCTATTTGCATTTGGAATCTGTTGCTGTCAACTCTCAATATGAGATCCAAAGAGCTGTCACTATCAGTGAAGCAAGCCATCATTAGGCTGAAAAAACAAAACAAACCCAAAAACAATTAGGTGTGGCCAAATCAACTGTTTGGAACATCCTTAAAAAGAAAGAACACACCGGTGAGCTCAGCAACACCAAAAGACCCAGAAGACCATGGAAAACAACTGTGGTGGATGACCGAAGAATTCTTTCCCTGGTGAAGAAAACACCCTTCACAACAATTGGTCAGATCAAGAACACTCTCCAGGAGGTAGGTGTATGTGTGTCAAAGTCAACAATCAAGAAAAGATTTCACCAGAGTGAATACAGAGGGTTCACCTCAAGATGTAAACCATTGGTGAGCCTCAAAAACAGAAAGGCCAGATTAGAGTTTGCCAAACAACATCTAAAAAGCCTTCACAGTTCTAGAACACCATCCTATGGACAGATGAGACCAAGATCAACTTGTACCAGAGTGATGGGAAGAGAAGAGTATGGAGAAGGAAAGGAACTGCTCATGATCCAAAGCATACCACCTCATCAGTGAAGCATGGTGGTGGTAGTGTCATGGCGTGGGCATGTATGGCTGCCAATGGAACTGGTTCTCTTGTATTTATGGATGATGTGACTGCTGACAAAAGCAGCAGGATGAATTCTGAAGTGTTTCGGGCAATATTATTTGCTCATATTCAGCCAAATGCTTCAGAACTCATTGGACGGCACTAGAGTTGAGCGAACACCTGGATGTTCGGGTTCGGCGGGTTCGGCTGAACTTCGCGGAAACGTTCGGGTTCCGTAACGAACGTTACCCGAACTTGACCCCGGACCCCGAACCCCATTGAAGTCAACAGAAATGTTTGTAAAAAAGTCCTGGAAAGTGCTAGAGGGCTGCAAAAGGAAGAAAAATGGGAGATGTTATTAGATCTGCAATCTGTCCCTCAAAACAGTAGTAATCTCTACCTAGTCCAGTATCAGATCGTTCTGTAATCAGGTCGTTCTGTAATGCAGGATGAGAGATTGTTCTGTAATCAGATCGTTCTGTAATGCAGGATGAGATGTTATTAGATCTGCAATCTGTCCCTCAAAGCAGTAGTATTAATCTCGACCTAGTTATTATAACTGAAATCTGTCCCTCACAGCAGTAGTAGTAATCTCTACCTAGTTATTAGATCTGCAATCTGTCCCTCACAATCTGTCCCTCACAGCGCCGGCAGAATCCTCTCTCTACACTAACCTGAGAGCATGTGACATGTATCACTGTGACTCCAGCCTCATATAGAGGCTGGGTCACATGATGCACTGGCCAATCACAGCCATGCCATTAGTAGGCATGGCTGTGATGGCTTCTAGGGAAAACCAGTGCAACGCTTGTTGATTGGCTGCATTGCAGCTATTCAAAATGCATGATAAAATACCAGAACCCAGAACCCAAACCCGGACTTTTTCCTCAAACGGACACTCGAAAGTTCGTACGGACCCGAACTTTACAGTTCGTGTTCGCTCAACTCTAGACGGCACTTCACAGTGCAGATGGACAATGACCCGAAGCATACTGCGAAAGCAACCACAGAGTTTTTTAAGGGAAAGAAGTGGAATATTATGCAATGACCAAGTCAATCACCTGACCTTAATCCGATTGAGCATGCATTTCACTTGCTGAAGACAAAACTGAAGGGAAAATGCCCCAAGAACAAGCAGGAACTGAAGACAGTTGCAGTAGAGGCCTGGCAGAGCCTCACCAGGGATGAAACTCAGCGTCTGGTGATGTCTAATTGACTGCAAAGGATTTGCAACCAAGTATTAAAAAGTGAAAGTTTGATTTATGATTGTTAATCTCTGTCCATTACTTTTGGTCCCTTAAAAAGTGGGAGTCACATATACAAACTGTTGTAATTCCTACACCATTCACCTGATTTGGATGTAAATACCCTCAAATTAAAGCTGAAAGTCTGCAGTTTAAGCACATCTTGTTTGTTTCATTTCAAATCCATTGTGGTGGTGTATAGAGCAAAAAAGATTAGAATTGTGTCAATGTCCCAATATTTATGGACCTGACTGTATATCATTTACTGCCAGACATACTACGTGAAATGGTCAGAGAATGCAGGCATACAAGAGATGGTCAGGGACTGCAGAAGTACTACAGGAGATGGTCAGAGACTGTAGGCGTACTGCAGGAGATGGTCAGAGACTGCAGGCATACAAGAGATGGTCAGAGACTGCAGACGTACTACAGGAGATGGTCAGAGACTGCATGAGTACAAGAGATAGTCAAAGACTGCAGACGTACTACAGGTGATGGTCAGAGACTGCAGGCATACAAGAGAGGGTCAGAGACTGCAGCCGCACTACAGGAGATGGTCATAGATTGAAGATGTAGTACAGGAGATAGTCAGAGAGTGCAGACAGGGGAGTATAATTGCATTTTTAACACAATTAAAAAAGAGCCAGTCTGGCTCTGGCAGCAATGTTGTTGTGCCTGGTAACTCCTCAGCCCTTTGGCTCTGCAGTCAGCACCACAAAATAGCTGGCAGAGCCAGGTTGAACTGTCAGTACCAGCAGTGGAAAATGGTAACCCACAAATCCAGTGATTAGTGAATAATTTTGCCAGTTGCCACAGACTCACTAACCTCAATGGCAGCACAGCAGTGGTGGCAAGTGGTCTGCGATGACCGTCTCTCAGGCAGCAAGCAAGCCGAAAAGGAAAGAGGGAGGCTCAGCTCCTTAGCAGCAGTACTGCTACCTTGCGCGTTCTCCGCTCCATTCTCCTCCGAAGTCCAAGGCGGGAAGCACAGAGTGTAGAGACAGTTGGGCACAGTGGGTGGGACTACAGACGCCACCCTCTCCCACTGTGTCTTTGATCTGCCCACATGGAACCCAGCACAGCCTGGTCATAACAGCGTGACTTAAGTTCCTGTGACAATGTGCCTTACACCCGACCTGCTGCATCCACTTCATCCACAATACTGACTGCTGTGCTCCACTGTTTGTTGTTGTGGTGCTGGTGCCATGAGAGGCAAGAGGGCAGAGACACTTTTTATTTTTGGCAGGATGCTCTGGGGGGTTTGAACACCCAAACCCCCCTTATCTACGCCCCTGGTTGCAGAACACATCCCCGAAATTGCTATACACAGCTGGAAGAACAGGGGATACTGAGGTGGTGGCAACAGGAATTATCACTTTTGGGGTAACCTTAAGTAGGCAGGATGAAGAACAGGAGGGACCCCAAGCCAAGATTTGCCCAGAAGTCCAGTCCACATGTGGAAAATGGAGCCGTAACCAAGGAAGGCCCAATAGTAAGGGGGTTGAGGCCTTAGGCAAGATAAGGAAGGACATCCACTCCTGGTGGAGTATCCCCATCAACATCTTAACAGGGAGGGTCTGGAAGTGGATAGAATCCCCTGGGAGAACAGTGCCATCAATCGCCAATACCATCAATGGCGTGGTGATGGGCAAAAGGGTAAGTCCCATAGAAGACACAGTTACCCAGTCCATAAAATTGCCAGCAGCTCCGTAATCCAAATATGCCATGACCGAATGAGAGGAAGTGCCAACATGGAGGGACACAGAAACAAGAGGACGAGAATGTGAAGGTGATGAAGTGAGCAAGTGTCACGAAAATTACCTTTGCCCCCACAATATAGGCAAAAGCCCAGAGTTCTATGCCTAGCACATTCCTCGGAAAATAGACTGGTCTGGCCCAGCTGCATGGGTTGCTCAGTTGGCAGGGGATGCTCCTTGAGATGAAGAGAGGAGAGCTCAGGCTGCCTAAGAACCAGAAAGTGCTGGCGTCTTTTTTCTAGGAACCTCTCCTGAAAACGAATGTCGATTTGGTTGCACAACAGATGACACCGTCCAGATCAGCTGGGATGGTTCTGCCCACTAATTGGCCATGTAAAAAGGTTGCAACTAAGGCCTAATTATTCCAGCTCAGCTCAGCAGTGAGTGTACGAAAATGAAACAAATACTGTCCTACAGAAGTGGACTCTTGAGACATTTGAGACATAAAAGGGCGCTGGCCACTGAAGAGACACTATCCAGTTCCTCGAAGATATTCCAAAAGAGTTTCAAGAAGCTAGACAGTCTAGAAACCACTGGATCATTATTCTCCCAAAAAGGGGCAGCCCAGGCTAACACCTCGCCAGACAGGAGAGATATAATATAGCCTACCTTTGCCCGATGGACAAGAAGTTTTGGGGCTGGAGTTCAAAATGAATGGTGCACTGGCTAAGGAACCCCCATGCAGGCCTTGGAGTCCCCAGAGTACCGAGACGGAGCTGGTAAATGCAAAGAATTTGTGGCTGTGACCAGAATAGGTCCTAAGGAAGCCTGAAGCTGTTCAAAGCTGGAGGCCAAATCCTGGAGGAATCACATCACCTGGATCGGATTAGATTGCTGGTTCGCGAGTCTGCAGACTATGCTCTGCAGCAGATCATCTATGGGTAGCGGCACATCCGCCGGGTCCATGGCTGATCAAACTGTCAGGTCCCCTAACGGCAGGTGACAGGGTGCACCGCTAAGGTTGCGGACCCTTAGTTGACTGCCGCAAATAGAGCTCTGGGTGGTGCGGGAAGCAGGACCATTGGAGCACTGACACAGATTATGCAGGGAGCTAGAGCATAGGTTTCCCCAGGGTGGGGAGTCTAAGAGCCAGCAGGTGTTCACCAGAGCCTCTGGTGGTGAGGATGGACTTGGCTGCAACTGACCCCCCAGGGTCTCCCAGCTCACGGTCGTGGCTGGCTACTGGTGGATAGAGGAAGCAGCGGTGTAGGACAACAAAGGATAGTTGGTAGAATAGCCAAGGGTCAGGGAAACAAGCAAACAGGAACAGACAGGACAGCACGCCAAGATCGGGGTCACAATGTTACTGCAGATTCATGACACAATGGTATTCTCAGCCTCACCCTGCACAGAGATTTTCCGGCTTGCGGGAAATTATATGCCAGCAGACTAAGAGTGATAATCATTGGGGTCAGTTGACTCTGCAGATAATCCTTTACACATGAAAACAATGGCTGCCAGTACTTTGTAATAGTTCTGACCTTAAGAAAAGTGACACTCATTGCCACTCCAGACAGGAAGGTAACAGTTTAGAATATGATAGTGTTTTTCAAAGAGGCAAGGATTCTTTCATTTCTTATTTAGAGCATTTAGAGAATGGGCTTAAAGGGGTTCTAAAGCCTGAAGGTTTTTTACCTTAATACATTCTAAGTATTAACCCCTTCACAACCTCGCTATAGCCATCCATTGACGTCCTCTGTGATCGTGCTTCTCTCGCCCCCCCCTGCGGAGCGCATCGGCAGGGATCTGTGATAGCTATCACAGATCAGGGTAACGAACCAATCACAGCAGCTCTTTACCATGTGACCAGCTGTGTCCAATCACAGCTGATCACAGTTTAAACAGAAAAAAATCAGGGTAGCCCCACGCTAATGGTATAGAGGTAGTTTCAAATGAGTTTCTGCCCCTACTAAGGCCTCCGCCTGGTCAGGTGGAGACTGGAATTAGAAATAGGTTTGGTAATTGTAGGTGTGGCGCTGCTCTAATTAATATAACACTCTTTAGTTTCTGGTATAGTTTCTAACGAATAGTGTTTAAAATGTCAAGTTCTCAATACTTGCCCAAAAGTAGCCAAGGGCTATGTAAAAAAAAACGAAATCAACACTTATTGATTTATGACATTTTTTTCTTAATAAGTATATGAAATGACATGTGTAATTTAAATGTGCAGGCCGTGTGATAACCAAAAAAGTGACAGATGCTTTTAAATAAACTGGAGGAGGAGGAATAGGGAGCATCATTAGCTTTTTCTGACTAAAAAAAAAAGAAATTTGGGAAAAAAAGGACTTGGGGCTACTACTTCTACTTGTCAAGCCGCTTTAAACAGGACCACTGTACATTTTTTTTTTTTTTTGGCATTGGCACACACTTCCCATAGCAGAGGCCAGTCACCTATGCTTTTTCTTTCACAATAGCTTACCTATTAGTCTTAAAAAGGGACAGAATTTGAGATCAAGATTTAACCCCCGAATAGACATCAATGGGGTATGCTACTAGTTCTGGTTTCACTAATTTCAAACAGGATTTGATGTACCCCCCTTCCCCTAAGAATTAAACCCAGGCAGATTTGCCTGCCCCTTTTTCCCATTGCTTTTTGTCTCAGTGACAATGGTCACCGGGACAGATAGAGGGGTGAATCTCCTTAGGGGCACAGGCAGCAATAAAAACTTTACAGGGGATTGAACTCTTCTACACTCCAAAAAAAAAATTGTTTTTTTTTTGTAAATAAAATGTAATGAGTGATTTAACTGTACTTCAAGACATATTTAGCAATATGAACTTTTTCCTGCATCTAACCTCTGTATTCATGGTATATAGGCTATGAGCTTCCAGATGAATGTGTACGAAAGATCAATTGAAGCCCCTTGACTACACACAGATTTTCTACATTTAGAAAAAGAACTTCCTGCACCAGCAATAATATAGATGTGATATAGTAAAGGAGGTGTATACAGCACATTCAGTTGTTTTGCATTTTATTTTCTTTGTAATTAATCAAAATCTCTTTGCATATATATGTTTTCACTTTTTTCCTAAAATACTCTATTTCTGTGGTTCAATGCAAAAAAAACAAAAAAAACAAATCCTACTGTGAATCAATGTAATACCATGAATTAAACATAAATACAAAGCAAGGGGTTAAACACAATATGTAAAACTCAAGAAAAGTGCTCCAAAGTAATGACAAACATAAAAATTAACCTGAATGTCCAATAATAATGGGCAAGTAGTAGAAAACTAAAAAAGGTATGTTAAGAAAACAGAAATGCCAAACAAAAAAAGAGACTTTGCTGTCACCTGAAAAAATGCTGCCAAAGTACAATGTGATCAAGAATGTCCTTTAAAATCATGCTGCATAAACAGGACCACTGTAAGTTTTTTCTTTTTGGCATTGGCACAAACTCCCCATAGCATAGCCCAGTCACCTATGCTTGTTCTTTCTTGCTAATCAGGTTTTTTTTTTTTCACCACCTAATGAATAATACATTTTTTATGAGTGGCGGAAAGGGGGGCGAAATCCGAGCAAAACATCAAAAAAGCTTTAACTGAAAAGTTCTTAGAACTTCCCAGAGTTCTGGAAAAAGAAATCTTGATTAATCTATGCTTATCCCGTTTGAGATCTAGACTAAATTTATGTCTATTTTCTTTAATCATATGCTTTACTTTTAATCATAGTAGAATAAAAAAGTGTCTTAGGACTAGTTTGCACTTGTTTCCTACTGAGGAGTGACCCACATTGGATCACTCTACAAAGGGTATTAGGCAGGTAGGAAACGTTATATTTCCTCCTCACTGGTTTTAACCCCTTAAACATGGGGCACATTCATCAATTGAATGGGGCACGTTCAGCGGGCGGTACTGCCCGCCTAATGTAATAGTGGGGATGATTTTTGTTGCAAAGCATCTTGGCCACGTCATATGTATATGCTTTCTGCTGACATTGCAGCTTAAGGGGGAGCGGTTGGAGGGCAATAAAAACACAACTCAACCACGCATTTTTACCAACCCCCAAATAACAAGTGTACATGTTATGTAAAACTTTTCATGCAAAACATTCCCTGCAGGTGAATCAATCCCGGTAATTAAAAACCATATGTGTCAGGAAGATGCACCTGCAGTGAATGTTGGTTGAATATCACATTTAAAACTTTATAATAATTTAGCCCTTAGTGTTAAAAAAATATCTGAGAGTAGGATCAGCTAGCTCTTTGGAGCAATGAAAACATTGGTTTTAAATATAGTTAGAACATCCTCCCTTTTTCAAAAGAACATTAGATAGGCATTCAGGGAAAATGGAAATTAAAAAAAAAATTAAGGTAGAAAGTAACTTATTACATCTGTTCATTATACAGTTACGTTAAAACCAAGCACACCATTGTTTTTCTTGTGAAATTCCCAATAAGTTTGATGTGTCACATGACCCTCTTCCTATTGAAAAAACAAAAGTTGGATTCAAAATGGCCGACTTCAAAATGGCCGCCATGGTCACCACCCATCTTGAAAAGTTTCCCCACTCACATATACTAATGTGCCACAAACAGGAAGTTAATATCACCAACCATTCCCATTTTATTAAGGTGTATCCATATAAATGGCCCACCCAGTAGTTTACGGAAGTGCAATAAGAACTTTATAATGCCCTGGATATAAGATATTACTATGTCCTTTGCCAGTATGCATCTGTGTTGTCCTCTGCTCTGCAACTTCTGTGCTGAGGTGGTAACCAATAATTGAATGAATCAAATCCTAATTACCATTACAATTGCAACTACTGTATTGTTCAAAGAGTGTATTTCATGGCTGGTGATTGGTACATAATCAGAAACGAGTTAAAAGTATAACTTTGAAATATAAGATATTCCTTTCTGTGTGTGTTTTGTGGTATGTTGTAATTTGTGCAATAGTAGAGAGCTTGTGTGTTCAGTGCTGTTTTGAGCTTTTTAGGCTCCATGCACACTGGACACTCTCTGGGTGTCGGATTATGTGGCAGAAGACGCTGATTAGAAAACATGCTTTTAGCAGCGTTTATGCACTTTTTTTGCGCGCTTATCGGCGCCTGCGTTTTTGAGCTTTTTTTTTTAAACTTCATTAGCTTCCATTGACTACAAAAAGAGCTGGACGCCGTTTAGCAGCGTTTTTGAGCGTTTATCGGCGTCCATTGTTTTTTGTGGTCAGAAGAACGACTCCTGAACGGCAATTCAGGGTGTTCAGATAACAGCCCATAAACGCCACTGCTGTTAAACGACAATACACGTCTATGTGTGTATGGACACATAGTATAACATAAAGGGGCGTTTATGGTCATTAAAAAAACGCCCAAACGATCATAAACGGTCATTTATGAGCTGCAGTGTGCATGGAGCCTTAAGCTTACCACTCTATGGACAGCAGCTTTTTCAAAGCACATAATCAGAATTTAAAGTAGCAGACACTGGAGTATACACAGAAGTAATAAAAACACACTCAAGAGCTTTGAAACGTGACTGGTCAAACCTAAAAGATACAATGTAATTGGTTGAAATGCTTATGGACTATAGCCTATAGACTCTTGTCTATAGACTTTTCTGTATAAAACTCTAACAAGCATATAATAAAAAACAAACAGATTTTATTGATGAACTTCTAGATTTACGTTGCTAACGAACATCACTTAATCACCTGGGAGTTCAGCTTATAGAAGAATTACTTTACGTGTTGAGGCCTAACTATGTACATATTTCTAAAGGGGACCATTCACTCCATTGGGTGCATGTCAGGGGACCACCACCAGCTCTGGATCTCGGGCCGGGAGACCTGTGCGCGGGTGCACGTAGGGTTTGTGCGTGTGTGTGCGTGCGTATGCGCCGGCACGGGCTCCCAGACGGACATTTAAGCTGACAGCACCCTGCAATTGGTGCTGTCCGATCTACAGCGTTTGTGTATGTTCCTGAGCGACCTGAAACCTGATCACCTGTTCCTGTGGTCCGGCCTGTCCTGACTTTGTCTGATCTCTGCCTGCACCGACCCCCAGTTTGCCTATGACCACTCTTCTGCCTGATCCTTGTGTACCTTGCTGCCCGCCTGTTGATGACCCTGCCTGTACCCAACCATCCGCTTGCCTACTCCTTCTGTACGGCACCGCCAGCCTGTTCACAACCCGGCCTGTACTACTACGCTTCTGTTTCCACGAGAGCTCCAGCGGACCTTCTACTACCACCAGTGACCCGGTCTGACCCTCGTGCCATCCTGCACTCCCGAGCCACCTGT
Source organism: Glandirana rugosa (assembly GCA_018402905.1). Classification (NCBI taxonomy): domain Eukaryota; kingdom Metazoa; phylum Chordata; class Amphibia; order Anura; family Ranidae; genus Glandirana; species Glandirana rugosa. The sequence goes on from BLSH010058093.1 coordinate 482,874, forward strand.
CTGCTCTACCAGGGGCTCCCGAGTCAGGGTAGTAAGACAGGTTGCCCGCTGCATAAGTCAGACTTTACCATCAGGTACGTGACAGTGCAAGAACCACTTTTCTTCCATCGCCCTCCTCCCTTTTGCTAAAAAAAAGCCTAAAGGGGAAAAATAGTTAGATAACATACTAACCCTTTACCAATGTTCGTATTGCAGCGTGTGACATCACCATCCTGCTGAAGAAATCCCAGAGAATGCAGAGTACAAGTATTAAAGGATGCTGCAAAAGTTAGTTCTTCAGGATCTTGCCTGAGGGAGGATGATGTCACTTTAACCTATACTCTACAGGTGTAAGCCGGGATAAGGTAAGATTATCCAACTTTTTCCCCACTGGTGTTTTTTTACATTACACACAGTGTTTAATCAAGGGAGAGGGAGGATAGAAAATCAGACTTTTCAGTCTAGGTGAAAGGTCCACTTCAAAGTAACACTGTCATCAGGGAATTATGAGGGCTGTCATTGCTGGCCTCTTGAAGAAAATGATATTGGCCTGGTTGTGTCCAACTTCAATACCTTTATGCTGGGTTCACACCGCAGCACACTCCGGCGCGTCCCCGTTCACCATTTCAGGTCCGATTTCAGCCCGAAATTTCTCACCAGAACTGTGTGAACTGGCTCCATAGAGAGCCGGTCACAAACTCTTGCTATTGAAAATTGAATTCGCACTAGTGTGAACCCAGCCTCAGTCAGAGACCCAGAACAAGCATGCTATAAATGAGTATCAGCAAAGTGTCAGAATTCCTTATTCCTATCATTTTTCCAGGGGATTCTCAGAAATCATTGAAGCCTAAACTATAGCACGACATCCAGGAATCTATAATTCTAAAATGATAGTTGCTTAACCACTCCAGGTCCGCGCTATTGCCGAAATACGGCTCCAGCGCGGACCTGAAATGCCCGGACGACGTCCATGGACGTCGTCCACTGCGCATGCTCCCGCGCGCCCCCTGGCGGCAGCGGCGGCGCGCGCGCGTGCGCGCCGCACGCTGCGCGAGCGTGCCCGCGTGTCGGGCGGACTCGATGTCCGCCCGAGACCCGCGATCGCTTTCAGGAGCCTCAGAACGGGGAACCGCCGTTGTAAACACGGCGGTTCCCCGTTCTGTGACAGGGGACATGACAGATCTACTGATCCCTGTCACTGGGATCAGTTAGATCTGTTATGTCCCGGCCAGCCCTGCCCCCCCACAGTTAGAACACACCCAGGGAACATTGTTAACCCCTTCACTGCCCCCTGCTGGTTAACCCCTTCACTGCCAATGACATTTATACAGTAATCAGTGGACATTTAAATTTCTGATCGCTGAATAAATGTCATTGGTCCCAAAAATGTGTAAAAAATGTCCGACATGTCCGCCCCAATATCGCAGTCCCGATAAAAATCGCAGATCGCCGCCATTACTAGTAAAAAAAAAAATATAATAAAAAACGCCATAAATCAATTCCCAGTTTGTAGACGCGATAACTTTTGCGCAAACCAATCAATATACGCCGATTGCGATTTTTTTTTTTACCAAAAATATGTAGAAGAATATAAATCGGCCAAAACCGATGAATAATTTTTTTAATGGATTTGTATTTTAGCAAAAAGTAAAAAATATTGTTCTTTTTTGCAAAATTGTCGCTCATTTTTTGTTTATAGCGGCGATCAGAAATGACGCAGAGGGGATCAAATACCACCAAAAGAAAGCTCTATTTGTGGGAAAAAAAGGACGCAAATTTTATTTGGGTACAACGTCGCACGACCGCGCAATTGTCATTCAAAATGCGACAGCGCTGAAAGCCAAAAATTGGTCTGGGCAGGAGGGGGGTTTAAGTGCCCGGTAAGGAAGGGGTTAATACCAGCCTCCATGATTCTCTCACGACAAAGTCCCTTTAAATGACTATGTAACCAACCTAGTGTAAGGGTAGTTTAACGAATACTAGTATTAACTAAAACACCTGTATCTTTATTAGACATCTAATTTAATTAGCATACTCTTCAATCCTCATAGGATACTGGGTTGTATGCAAGAATTGTTCCATTATTTCCCTTAACTGACCACAAGGGAGACCGTTAATAACATATTGTGACTATGTTTTAAATAATTGTTTAGTTAATTGTTGTTTGTGCCTGAATGCATCTATTTTATCCTCAAGCATCGGGCTGTAGATAGTCAGGAAGTCTTCTGTCAATAGAGGAAACCAATGAGTCCATATAGTATTTCGAAAAGTACTTTTTTTAACAGATAAGAGGCTCAAGTATTTTAATCTAGATAGACTTGTGGATTCACCTATCAAGTTTTTTATGTAGTGACTAAAATGTCAGAGTTATTTTTGCTGTTGCATGTAGTCTAATATTGTTTGCCAATGTTTTTGGATGAGGTGGGAAAACCACAGAAGGTGTGTGAGTTTGCCTAATGGGCATTTTTTTGTTTAAATGGCCATAAATGGAACTTGAATATGAAAGGTATACAGGCTCTGTAAATTATTTTAAGTAGCATTTGCCTCCAGTTTTAATAATCCTGGCTTTTTTATATATCTTGTCTTACGGTCACTTTAAGAAGCGGTAGTCCAGAGTGATGCCCATTTCTCCAGAGCCGGTCTTGAGTGTTGAATTAGTTGGAGGTCTCTCAATAATGCACACAGCCAGGGTATTTTTTCAGATTTAAAGGCTGTTATTGGACTTAATTTGGAATTGAGTCATATTTTCTTTTTAGGAACTCTAAAACTAAAGACACTCATGATGGCTCACTTAATAATAGGTCATCCTTACTTTCTCACCTGCAAAAAAGGAGTGTTGGAAGCCAAACACAATGATTCCATTTAGTCAATACATTCCATTTTTTTTTAAATAATTTCATATGCTTTGATTTTGTCACTAATTTTACATGTAGATTAAATTGTCAATGAAAAGTAACAGGCTGAGGCAAGCTACAGTATAACACTTCTTACAAGGTTCATCTTTATTTCACCTTTGGTGCAATTACACTTATATTGTAGTCTTCTACACCCCCAACCACCTTTTCAATCTTACACCCAGCTATCCCAAATCAAGAGAGATATCACTGAATAGATTGCACAGCCACTTGTCCAAATCTTTCTGGTTGGGCCTGTACATGTGCTCAGCACTCTCATTCATTCCTGTGGAGAGCTACTGCTCCTAAAGTACATGTGCAGGTCCTGCCAGGAAGATTTGATTTTGACAAACCATTGAGCGATATAGTTAGGAATAGGGGCCTAAGAACAGGGCTACCTTCAATGTAAATGCATCTGCAGTTACAATTTAAATCTTTATTTTAAAAACAATATTGCTGCAACTTCCCTAGTACCATTGGTAGTGTTATAATCGATCCCAACCTGTCACTGTCACTTTACTAGACAGCTGGAGAAAACCATAAAAGAGCACAGGCAATGGAAATTTGAATTTATATATGGCATACTATCATTACATTTATTAAGTACAAACAGATATCATAAAATAATGTTTTTCACATGTTCCAAAATGTTTTGGCGCCTGTAGAATAATTGGTAACCACATGACGGAAGAAGGCAAACAGTACCTCGTGCTGAACACCAAAATCTGCAAAGAGGAAAGAAAATGCACACAGATAACTGAAATTCATTACTCATTCAAAAAAGTAGAAAAAGTACTTTAAAGACAGTTGCTGCAAATGTATTAATCTGTATAACTATGTCAATGTTTCAAAAAATATTGAAGCTAACGTTTTTTACCAATTTTTTCCTAGTTTTCATAGCCACATATCAATGCTGTCCAGATGTTTAGTGATATGTAAATCTATCCAGGTTTTATTTACCAAAAGTTTTGGAAAATCTTTCTCAGTATTTGGCAAAAAGGAACTTAGAGACAAATATTATTGAAGTCTATGGAGGTTGAACCGTCTTGTTAAATTATGGCCATTTGTAGTAGTAACAGGAAAATAAACAAAAAAGGTGCAGGGAGCTGAGCAACGCCATGGGGGACATGCAAAGTAGAAAAAAAGATACTGTACTGAGAGAGGATCTTTCAGGTCGTTCATGATGCTTTGAGGGAAATATATATAGATTGAGTTATGGTTGGCAATGTTGTCATGTTGTTGATTATAATTATAATCAATATGACTGTAATAGGATCATTTTAGAGTAGGATTGATAAGGAATAATCTCTGCACCATTTATTGAAATATAATTGCTATCATTAGGAATGTTATCTGTTACACTAAAGAGTATAATACATTTGACAATGATGGACATAAAAATAACTATAAATATAAATTTCATCCAGAGCTGAAAGTGTGTCACACACAAAATAGTTTATATTCACCCGCTCTTTCTATAAACCACATCAAACTCCTTATGTCCAGTTGGTGTAACTAAATGGGTGGATGGCGCCCTTACTAAAATATGTGGATGTACCTGTACGTCTTTGTGTTTGCACATGTGCATGTCCTCGACCCTCACCCGGTTGTGACCCCACTCTTTATGACATAATTGACCATATATGGTGTTACAAAACCAGATTTTTTTTCTTCTTTTAGGCCCCTTTTACACGGAGTGGATCCGCTCAGCGGAGTCCACCAGCTCAGCGGGAGATTGATCGGTTGATCCTCGCTGAGCCAGCGGATGACAGGTCCATCTCTGCTCTCTATGCAGGGACAGACCTGTCAGATCCCCGCTGTTCTCAATGGGGAGATCGGATGAAAATGGATCACCTGTCCTTTCATCTGATCTGATACGCTGGACGGATGGCGAACGCATCGCCCATAAATCTGTTTTGATGGTTCGGATGGGAGACATTACTCTGCTGACATCCGCCTGTCAATAGAGGTCTATTGGTGGCCCGCTAGGATACACCTGAAAAACGGACAGGCGGATCCCAGTGGGCTTATTGTGTGAAAGGGGCCTTAGAGTATATATACGTGTCAAATATTCCAGAATTTAATTTAACAGCATAAGCAATTTATTTTCAGGTTGAATATCTGAACGCTTAATTTCTAGTTTCTACTTTTTACACAGCAATATTGTAACAAACTCATCCACTTTCAATCAGCTTTTTAGATTAGCCAACCTACCACCAATTGTTTGTATATTTACTGTATATCTACAATAATCTATTTTATCTTTTGCTTGACTGCAAGTTACTCTAATTAGCATGTGTGCTGTCAGAATTAAGAATTGTGATGCTTTCTGTACTATAAATAAAGTTTTTTTTTTCATATACATGTTGTTACTACACGACATGTACGTATTTGCTTAAATTATTTTTATTCACAAAATCTTTATTAAAAAGTAGCCACTGCCAATCTGCAAGACTGTGTCTCTGAGTCATTTAAATGTTACTTTTCTAAAGTTCATAGGGGTCAATTCACTAAGAGTTAAATAAGGACTCAATAATGCAGTAAAATACTGCATGCGGTAACAATTGTGCAAGTGTTCAATTCATTAAGAATTTTGTGTTAAATACAGAATGTGGTATTTGTTTGATCCAGCAGTAATTACAGCATTAGTTAATTTGGCAACTTACCGCATTATGATGTGGGAGGGGTCAAAAAGGAAGAGCAGGGTCTGGCACCCCCCATCTTAAAACTTCACCAGTCTCCACTGCAGTGTATAGCGTCACTGAAACTGTTCCATAGCACTACATACCCACTCCAGTTGTATATTATTGTAAAGATTTTTTTTTGTTGTATTGGTACATCACGCACATGGTAGTGCCCAGCATCCCAAGCTTTTTTTGATAGTGGTTTGCCTATTAGTCCTAAAAAATACCAGAATTTAACAAGTTCTGCCCCCGCTTAGGCTTTATTGGGCTTCACCTCTAAGCCCAGGTTCACCAAATTTCAAGGAAGCACTGAACCCTTGGCAGATGTAGAAGAGATACTCTGGACAGCCACACACCGTGTTCCACTTTTATTGCTTCATATGACAACAAAACAAACACAAAGACCTAAGCCCTTGTCAAACCTGGGTAAAATTGATCTCAGAAGCATCTTAAACTGATGTCAAAGGCAAGCTGCATTTGCCCATTGGCACATGCACAAACAGTGTGCAGTGCCAAAGTAAAGACAAAGGGGTCAATCCAGTAACGTTTACCGCATGTGATAAAGGTATCGAGTTACTGATTTGCATATATTATTGCATGCGGTAAATAAAGGCCAATTCATAAAAGAAAAAAATAACGATTATGTGGGATTTACAGGGGAAAAAAATGTGCTGGTAAGTATCACTTTAAAAACTTGACTCAGCATGCACGGGCCCATGACATCACAAGGGACAGGGCCACAAGGGAGGGGACCATCAGGTGATGTAGCCAGGTGGCCCGCCCCTTACCTATATATAAGAAATGTCAAACGGCGGAGCCTGCAGTAGACGGACAGCCTTCCTCGATGGCGGGAGCATCTTTGTTTTTTTTTATTTTTGGGTACAGCAAGTGGTGTGATTGACGATGGATTTACATCGGGGGACGCTGTTTTTTTATTTTTTAATAAAGGAATTGTAAAAAACTGTGTGTGAATTTTTATTACTTTGTGACACTTTTTTGGTGACTGGGTAGGGGTCCTGTGTACCCCATACTCATTCACACAGGGAGAGGTGGGATCTGGGGGCCCACTTATTAAAGGGGGATTCCAGATTCTGATAAGCCCCCACCCGCAGACCCCCACAACCACCGGCCACAGTTTTGCGGATGAGGCCCTTGTTCCCATCAACTTGGGGACAAGGTGTTTTGGAATGAGGGGGCATGTGGCCTGGTATGGTTCAGGAGGGGGGCACTCACTCATTCCATCCCTGTCCTGACTTGCCAGGCTGCATGCTCGGATAAGGTTCTGGTATGGATTTTGGGGGGACCCTACACCATTTTTTTTTTAATTTTGGCATGGGGTTCCCCTTAAAATCCATACCAGACCCAAAGGACCTGGTATGCATTGGGGGAACCACACAGTTTTTTTCATTATTCTTAATTGACAGCTTTTTTTTTACATACAGCTGTCAGCGGGGAATCCGGGGACAGCTGATGAGTCATCCATTGTTAACGATGCAGCAGCCGGCTTCCTGGCCCACTCCTTAGCAACCAGCTCAATGTGGTAAGTTGCCACATTAACTATTGCTATAATTACTGCTAGATCAAACAAATACCGCATTCTGTATTTAGCACAAAATTCTTAATGAATTGAACACTTGTACAATTATTATCGCGTGCAGTATTTTACCGCATTTTATGAGCCCTTATTTAACTCTTAGTGAATTGACCCCTATGAACTTTAGGAAAGTAACATTTAAAGCGGTTGTCTACCCATCGATTTGATAGAGTCAAAGAAGAGTTAATATTCCCGGCATGCCGGAAATGCTAGCTGTCTCCTTGATTGTGCTCTCAACCAAACTAGCAAGCCATCCAATGGGTGGTGTCATAATGGATCACATGTGCAGCATCATGGCAGTTGCAGATTAAACAGAGGCTAAGATGTCAGCTTCCTTAGCTGAAATTGATGAATAGGAGAGTATACAACCACTTTAAATGACTCATGCCCCTTACACACGGTTCGACGGTCGTATACAACACGTCATACTCACAACCGTTGTATGCGAAATCGATCGTTCGTATGCGCGATTTGAACAGTCGAACATACGACGGTCGTACAAGGGAGTTGTATGAGCAGACTAGAAAACTTGGTCGTACCAATAAGCTCTCATACGACCGTTGTATCGTATGTACAGAGCATTTGGTACAACAAAGTTGTATTGTGCAAAACACGCATGCTCAAAGTCAGGAATGGCTGGATGCTAATTACAATCACCTGAATGTTCTTTCCCCGGACGTACGATCGTGTAGTGCAGTCAGTATGCTGCATACAACAGCCAACATACGATTCGACGCGATCGTACGTGCGATTGTCGAACCGTGTGTACGGGGCTTAAGAGACACAGTCTTGCAGATTGGCAGTGGCTACTTTTGAATAAAGATATTGTGAATAAAAATAATTTAAGCAAATACGGTAGAGAGTACATGTCTTGTAGTAACAAAATGTATATGAAAAAAAGATAAACAATATGGCTGAAAAAAAAAAAACTTTATAGTACAGAAAGCATCAAAATTCCTAATTCTGACAGCACACATGCTAATTAGAGTAACTTGCAGTCAAGCAAAAGATAAAATAGATTATTGTAGATATACAGTAAATATACAATCAATTGGTGGTAGGTTGGCTAATCTAAACAGCTGATTGAAAGTGGATGAGTTTGTTACAACATCGCTGTGTTTATAGCCATAGCCAGAATAGAGTTAAAGCATAGTGCTTTATGGCATCCATGACATATAAAGAACACAGTAAAAAGTAGAAACTAGAAATTAATCGTTCAGATATTCAACCTGAAAAGAAATTGCTTATGCTGTTAAATTAAATTCTGGAATATTTGACACGTATATATACTCTAAGGCCCCTTTCACACAATAAGCCGCTGAGATCCGCCTGTCCATTTTTCAGGCGGATCCCAGCGGGCCACCCATAGACCTCTACGGACAGGCAGATCACAGGCGGATGTCAGCAGAGTAATGTCTCCCATCCGAACCGTCAAAACAGACGTATGGCCATACGTTCGCCATCCGTCCAGCGTATTGGATCAGATGAAAGGACAGGCGGATCCATTTACATCCGATCTCCCCATTGAGAACAGCAGGGATCTGACAGGTCCATCCCTGCACAGAGAGCAGAGACGGACCTGTCATCCGTCAGCTCAGCAAAGATCAACAGATCAATCTCCCGCTGAGCTGGCAGACTCCACTGAGCGGATCCACTCCGTGTGAAAGGGGCCTAAAAGAAGAAAAAAATCTGGTTTTGTAAGACCTCTTAAGCATAACTGTGAAAATACTATTTTAGGAGATAAATCAAAAGCTAAACAAAAGGATGAAAAGGGAAAGGGCTTAATAAAGAATAAAGGAAGAATTAGGTAGAGAAAAATGTGCTACATCTAGAAATGGGGACTGGCGCAGGTGTGGATGTGTAGTGGGGCTCTACACGGCCTCTTGAAGTGGCCAGTTTGAGCGAATGTGTCAAGTCTTCGTATAAGATAAAATAAAGGTATTTAGTTCTGGGCCAGCAGGAAAACGATGGGGGAAGTTGGAGAAGTTTTTGCTGCCTCTCAGTGATTCTGCCTGTGTGACATTGCCATTAATAACTACACCACCACTATATACCAAAAAGTCTAATTTCTGTTGTCAAAAAATTATAGTAAGTGATACGCAAAAATTGACTGCAGAGAACTAACAACAGAAAATTGGCATGGGTTTATAAAACATAGGTTGTGCCTGTAGTAGTGGGTCTACCCACTCACCATGCTAAGATGTAGGCATATGTTCCTTTTCCCCCAACTTCCATGAATCCTGACATGCCCTGGGCAGATAGGTTTCCTAGAGTCTTATAGAGAATATGCTATGCAGTTGCTTGTTACCATCATTGTGCCACATTTGTTTGTGCTGATTTCATCATCTATTTTGTATTATTCTGCAGTGTATGCATGATCTTTGCCATTATGATCCTATTTTACATCGATTCTAATTTTGCGCTTGTTTAGTAAACTACAGGTTTCAGTTATCTCTGTTCGATCATGTGGCTGATAACCCAGCTTGTTACATGTTTAACTGCCATGATTTGTTTTTATGAAAAAAATAAGGTCAGATCAGGATGTTGGACATGCAACTGATTTAATATATTTGGATTCTGGCAAAACATTTTATAGTGTTCACCATAATAGCTTGGTACAGAACTTAAAATGTTTGTCCAGCAAAACTTTGTATTTTTGGATAGAGTGGGGAAGGTTTAGACTGGATTCACACCATAGCGGTGCGAATTCCAGTTTGTTTGCCTGTGAGAAGGTGGCTCTGGTCCATTCTCACAGTGCAGCAGCTGCCCGGGGAGGGGGGGGGGAGGTGTAGTGAGCAGGGGGAAAGATCCCCGTTCAATGTGAAGCACATCTGCATGACATGGCATAGGTGTTAACCTAGCCTTAGGCTCAGTTCATATATATGCGAATTGGATGTGTTTAGAGCTAGATCCGATTCACATGTGAACTAGAACCGCTTTTAATGGAGCCATTTCAAATATATGCAGGTAGGTTGTGATGAAAATTAGAAAAAGGGTCCTGTGCATTTTTTATGTCCAGTTTAGGTGCATTTGTATACTCCAGCAAATATTAAGCATACAGATTTGTAAATTTCATTTTGTTTTATTACATTTTTTATTAAATGCTATAATAATTTTTGAGGTTAAGCAGGTGTGGCCCTTAACCTCTTGAGATCCGCGCTATAGCCGAAAGACGGCTACAGCGAGGACCTGAATTGCCGGGCGGTGCGCTCTGTGATTGCCGAGTACATGAGACTCAGCTGATCACAGATTGGAGTAAGGGGGCGGTCCCGCCCCCTTACCACGTGATCAGCTGTCAGCCAATGACAGCTGATCACGTGATGTAAACAGAAGATCGTGATCAGTATTTTTTTTTCTCTCACGCTGACATCGTGAGGGGAAAAAGAAGCCGGTCACCGGTTTCTGTCAGAGGGACATCGGTCCCTTGCACAGAGAGCCGCTGATGGCTAGTCTGGTCACACCAGTGCCAGCTATCATTACCAACCAGTGCCACCTGCCAGTACCCACCAGAGCCACCTACCAGTGCCCACAGTGCCACCTACCAGTGCCCACAGTGCCACCTACCTTTGCCCACCAGTGCCACCTACCTTTGCCCACCAGTGCTACAAATCAATGACCATCAGTGCCACCAATCAATGCTGCCTATCTGCATCACCTACCAGTGCCCACCAGTGCCCATAAGTGCCCCCTGTCAGTGCCACTCATCAGTGCGCATAAGTGCCCCCTGTCAGTGCCACTTATCAGTGCCCTTCAGTGCTGCTTATCAGTGCCCTTCAGTGACGCTTATCAGTGCCACCCTTCAGTGCCACCCATCAGTGCCAACCATCAGTGCCACCCATCAGTGCCGCCTCATCAGTGTTTATCAGTGCCCATTAGTGCTGCCTTATCAGTGCCCATCAGTGCAGCCTATCAGTGCCCATCAGTGCAGCCTCATCAGCGCACATCAGTGAAGGAAAAAAATAACCTGTTTTCAAAATGTATATTAAAAACTATGAAACTTTTTTTTTTCAAAATTTTCGGTCATATTTTGTTTTTTTTAGCAAAAAAATAAAAAAAACCCAGCAGTGATTAAATACCACTAAAAGAAAGCTCTATTTATGGAGGAAAATTATAACAATTTCATTTGGGTACAGTATAGCATGACCGCGCAATTGCCATTCAAAGTGTGACATCGCTGAAAGCTGAAAATTGGTCTGGGCAGGAGAGGGGGTTTAAGTGCCCAGTAAGCGAGTGGTTAATGGATGTTTATTTATTGCACCTAATTCAGCTAGCTGTTTAATTGGAATGTGGCATGCCTGCTGTAGACATAAAGAATAAAAAATAGAATTGTATAGTGTACCAATCACAGCTCTCTGGTACAGTGCGTTGTGCCTATGCACGTCAACGCACATTAGCGCATTTCAGAGAGATGCTGTGGAACAATTGCATGTTAACACACACATATTAACACAAATCACTAGGGTGCCAAGATATAAATAGGCATTTAGGGTATTTCTTGTCAATTTAAAATAATTTCAGAAAGTAAAATTACAATATTTTTAGCATTTTTTTTTTAGCATTCTAATATGTTAAATGAGAAGTTTTTATTTCTGTGTGCAAAAATAATTTAAATACAGCAGCAAGAAGAAAAATGATCCTTTTTTATTTGGGAAAAACACCAATCCACATGGCCTTAAGTTCAATTACTAAACACTGCCTGGAGGTGTCTGTCAACTAATTATACAAAACAAAAGATGCATCCCCTTCTTCTTGCATTTCTGATGAATATTGTCTTCCCTCAATAGCTCATTATATAATTAAGTCTGATTGTTGTTAGTATGTTCAATAACTGCTTGTTAGAAGGGGGTAGGTGCCCAATGAACCACTCCTGCCTGAAGCTAGAAGTACAGAGGGTGTTCATAATTAAGTCTGCAATTAATTTTAGCAAGTCATGTGTACAGATGTCTATATTATAGGTTCATTTTCAAGGTCAAAGGGCACAGTTAGTGCAAAATAAGCTAAGCCCATTTGACCTTGGAGGTCTAACTGAGTCATTTTGTGCAATGAAATAAAACTGTTTAAATGAAATAAAAAAGATATACTATTTAAACATTTGTAGTGTCTATGTCCATTATGACATCAGTATTACCATTTTATTTATATGCATCCTTTTTAATTTTATAATGTTTCAAAACAAATATCCTCATAAATAAATGAATAAAAATGAATATGTTTCTTATTTGATGTAAGCCAATCATAGTCAAAATAAAACAACATTTTTACTTACCAGCAAGCATGAAAAATAAAATCTTACTTTCACATTGCTATTTAAGGTTTACAATGACTCTAGCCGTGCATCCAGCTCCTTTAAAATGTGCTGTAATTAATTTCTCTAAATTCTACTAAATGCATAGATGAGATGAAAATCAGATTACTTTTCACATGCGTTTTAAAAGCCTTAGTAAATAACATATTAAAGCAGTACATAATACACTTCTTGCATCCGTCTTTCCAGAATGTGCACTAGAGAGATTGTTATGTAAAACGGTGACATTAGGAAGAAGGTATTCTGTAACTATAAGGCAAAATCATTCCACACTACTCACTGTGATTGTTGGTTTGCAGCGACTATGTTTTACTGTCTAGACTTAGGAACAGCAGCAATCCCTTCTGCTCGCCTCGTTGTTTTCTTTTTTTCTTTTTTTTCCTTCCCTCCATTGCATTCTGCCAGCAGTGATGGAACTGTCATGCTTTGCTGGCCACAGGCTCTTAATCAGACGCATGTTCTCTGTAGTCTAATCTTACTCTTTTCATATTGAGATTCTGTAGATATCCACCAGCTATACAATATCTTGTAAGCAATCTAATATAATTATTTTTCTCGGTTCACTAAATGTGCCTGTTTTTCCTGTGGCATTTCTTTGGAATATTCATACAGGCTCCAGATCATTTAAAAAAAAAAAAAAAAAACTAGCAAAGCTTACCTGATCATTGACGGAAGGAAAATTGGTATTTAAACAGATTAAATAGCAATGCAATGATCCATCTATTCGAACTGCATTGGGCATCCGTATCATATATTATGATGTTTGGTCGTGCGCAGTTATTTATTTATTTTCACAACAGTATACACCCACAAACAAAACACACCATTTTTAGTGGCTTTCTCCTTGGAGCAGAATCATTTTTATCTGCAAGCCTAACGTATATACTGTGCCTGAAAGTACGCTAATAAATCTGTATTTGTATGCTATTAATTATTAACGGAAACCATAATTGTTTGGGGTCAGCGTTATATTAAAACATTTTTAAGTGTATATGTTTTTAAACTGATGTTTTCTGTCTTTATATTTCTATAAAATCTCTATATTATAAATAAACAATTAACCCAGGGTGCCCCATGACTTCTGTCACAGAACATTATAGCTTTTGTAAAGAGAGATCACAACAGATGTTTTCTGTCAGACTATCTCTCTCTAATTGAGTATGAAGCCATTTGAAGAGAGCAGACAGGGGAAGGGGGGAAGGGGGGGTGAGGGATTTGGCATTAGCTATTGAGCTTTGTAAACAACTGGCTTTTTTCAACAGCACATCTAAGAAAAGACAGGTATATATGTGAAAAAAAGTCTAAAAGTCCGCCTGCTAGCTTAAAATGTAAAAATAAAATATTCATATGAAATGTTTAAGAATTGAATATGTGATAGAGCTGCTCAAAATGTAAATGTAATTAAATCCGCCAGTGAATAAGAAAATAAATAAAATAAATTAAACCTACACAAACAATATTATTACATAAAATACTAAATATGTGAAAAGCCCATCATGTATTGAAAATCTTCTTATATAGTGCTCATCAAAGCTACACTGTGAAAAATGTGCCTCCCAACAAATTCCAATCTGTGACTTGTACTCCCTTCATCAGGTGCAATGGACGCTCCCCTCCTTCCTAGCTCCTGTGAGGGTCAAACTCGCTATGAACTCCAATTACCATTCAGCGAATGGCTCCACAATGGTCACCTACCGCTCCTTCCAAACCCTGGTGCGGGTCAAACCCTCTCTGCACACCGTGTACTTCTCCTTTAAGAATGGCTCTGTATTGCTCACCAACAGCTCCAAGCCGATATAAAAGACAAAAGTGCTTCCAATAGTGCAGTACCTGGGTGTTAAGCTGAATGAACCTCACCACCCCAGCTTACTTCATTAAAATCACATTTAAAAAACACAGATACACAAATAAAAAACAGCATGATAAAAAATGTAGCAGGTCTCACATTAAGGAAGTACAGGTCACCGCCAGGTACCACCTCCCACGTGGCTTCATCTAGAGGGCCATATTAAATTTTTCACATTTTCCTAGCTAAAAAACTGAAAAACTATTTTTTTAGTCCTGAACATTATTATTACAAAAATATATTTAAATACTGCTAAGTGTGCATTGTATGAATAGATGGAATGTAGCTAAGGGGAACATTTTCTAATTTAACCTACTACAGAATTGCCTATATAGAAAAAAGGGAAAATAAAGTTCTAGCAAAAGGGAACTATAAGGTTTTTCTCTAAAGCCTCGTACACACGGGAAGACGATCGTGTTCAACACGTCGTACTCACGACCGTTGTATGCAGAATCGATCGTCTGTGGCCATGCTTTCAACAGTTGAACATACGACGGTCGTTCGTGGGAGTTGTATGTGCAGACTAGAAAACTTGGTCATGTCAACAAGCTCGCATACGACCGTTGTATCGTGTGTAGAGCAGCTGTGTTCAACAAAGTTGTATTGTGCTAAACACGCATGCGCCAAGTCCACTTCAACTAACATGAAATTAGATGAAGGAGCCCAAAAGGTGACGCTACTTCCTCATTATACGCTCGTTCGCGTCATCACGTTCGGCCGGCCGCAAGTTGTATGTACGACCGTCGTGTGCATGTCAGTAGGCTACATACGACCGTCAACGTACGATTCAACACGGTCGTACGCGCGATCGTCGTCCCGTGTGTACGAGCCATAAGACAGTGGTTCTCAACTCCTTTCCTCGGGACCCATTAACAGGCCAGGTTTGCAGGATAACTGAAATACATCACAGGTGATATCATTTGCTGCTCAGTGATTGCAGAATTCTAGTCTGCATCTCCCCAAGGCAATACTTAAAATCTGGCCTGTTGGTGGGTCCTGAGGACAGGAGATGAGAACCACTGCTCTATGACAATCCTCATAAATAAATTAGCTTATTCAATCTTGTTTAGTTGCTATGTATTGCGCTATGGCATTTTTAAACTGCCACATGAGATGATTGATAGGGGTCTTTCCCACAATACAAAGAGCTGAAAATTTGGCCTGAGCTAATCATTCTAGTAGATGATAATTATTTAAGATTTATAACCTGTTTATTTGTTAGAAAGGTGATTCTCAACTCCTGTCCTCAGGACCCACCAACAGGCCAGATATTAAGTATTACCTTTGGGGAGATTCAGACTAGAATACTGCAATCACTGAGCAGTAAATGATATCACCTGTGACGTATTTCAGTTATCTTGTAAGCTTGGCCTGTTAGTGGGTCCTGAGGACAGGAGTTGAGAACCACTGTGGGGACATTCAGCATTTCTTGTTGTACATTGTGCTTTTTGCATATGATCCCAATGCAGTGAAATGCATGATTGCTAGCATTCTAAAAAAAAGTCTTGGATCCCCCTCAGAATAAAGAAAAAAGAAAAAAAATCTACAAAAAGAGTCCCTTATTTACACCATTGCTGACTTAGCCTTAAATTACCCTTCCATGTTGAGCCATGTTTTTACAGGCCCACCAAATGCTTCCCCTTAAGCTACAAAGGCAGCAGACAGGGCAGGGGACAGAAGCATAAACAAAAATGATCCCCCATGTTGTGTTTCGCAGTCAGAACCACCCGCCAAACAACACCCATTAAACCGAATCAGGCCTCCATGCTACCACCCCACAATGTATGGAAAGAATGTGGTTGCAGCATGGTGGTGCAGGTTTTTAGGAGTTAAAAGAGCCAGTGAAGTGACATAACGTCTGATCACTGCCTGTCAAATGTCCTCTTAAAAGTGATCTACCGTGTATAAATGAGCCATTATGTACATAATTTAAGGACATGCACCCAAAGCAGACAATAACTAAAAAATAAAGAAATAGCTATAAGGATACGGGCAGAATGTAGTTAAAAATCAAGCTTTGTTGTCAATTAAGAAAATATGTGCAAACCACAATCCACAATTGTCAATTTTGTCAATACTCCATGTTACACCTCACAGTATAACATATGATATATTTGAAGAGTATGGGCAGTCAGATTTTTTTTTTTTTGGAGAAAAGTAGGAAAGGATTAGAACCTTTGTCAGGTTTTTACTGTTATATAGGGCTCCATTAGATGGATTTCCCTTCACTTGACTGTCACTGTGACATGGCTATCCAAAATTAAAAAAAAAAAAAAAATAAGAAAAGATTTAGGTTGTACACTTGAAATAGAACTCTATGAAGCTGGATTATGCTTTGGACTCTTATGTGAAGGAGGAGATGATAAGGTTACTTCTAACAAAGTTGATCTCTGGACACTCTTGTCCCACCTATCATCCTACCTATCAAAGCTCATTCCACCCTAATTTATTTCCATTTTAAACATTCTAATATTGTCTACTCATCTAACCCACTGTAGTGGACCTCTTTTAGGTGTGAAGACCAGTGATTCCCTGCTGCAGTCCAGGCCTGCTGCCACCCAGTCTTATTTCTGCCCCTCAAGGTGATATTACCAAGCTGCCAATGGAATCTTCAGAACCTGTGAGAACCCCACATGCAATAAAAGTTCAGCAAGACACATGATATGGGCATCTCAAACACCCCATAGTAAAGCATTTATTGCATATACTGTTACACCATCAGGTCACTTGAGGCGGTTTGTCAGACTGTATAAAGAAGCCCTGTACTACAGTATCTGTCTTTAGAATCTCAATGTAGGAACTCCATACTGATACCAGAATTTATCTTAACGTGAACCTTTTGCCAAGAATTTAGAGTTACATATTCTTAACAACAGTAAATGAGCTTTGCAAGAAGCCCTCATTGACCTCTGTAGCTGTAGCCACTTTGGAGCCATGTAATCACAGCAGAATCACTAAAGTCATTTGTGTCGTTGTCATGCTGCTCAGCTCACTCCTCCCAGAGCAACTGCTTGGCCTTTATATGAAATATTAGAAGGCTGGAAGGCTGCTGAATCACTGCTGTGAGGGGAAGCAGAATGAGCGGAGCTGTTCAGAGAATGACTTGAGTGACTTCAGAGCTTCTGCTCTGAACTTTGAGGATGAATTGCTCCACAGTGCCTGCAGATACAGAAGTCAGTGACCCCTTGTATTAAATTTCATTAGCTGCTTGTTGAGAATATATAAAATACCTAAATGACTACAGCCTGACTATAAGTTGAGCCTAAAGTAGAACTGTGGCCAGGCTAATGAGATGTAAATATTTATAGTAATTTGAAAAAATAAGTACAGCCCACAAAAATTGTTGACCTTTACACATTCAAAATTCCAGTTTACCACCATTACAACAGTGTGATGCATCAGATACAATATATATTTTCTCTTGTATAAATACAAAGTGTGATAACAATACTCAATAACCTAACCTACTTATGCTGTTATTACAGTAGTATATTTGCCTATCCGAAGAACACAAGCCAATTATACCATAGTTTTTCAAATTTGGTGCTGCATCCTTGAGGTTAAAAAAATTATACAGTCTTTAAGGAATGCTGTATGGAGCATAGTGTAGCAATCAGATGTAAAGCCTTTAGTAGAGGTTGTGTTTTGCATAGGATTACAAATGAGAGTAGGGCACATACACCAACTAGCAGTATTCCCTTGAGAAAGCACTGCATGTTTTAATTGGACTTAATAAAAGCGCATACAGTATCTCACAAAAGTGAGCACACCCCTCACATTTTTGCAAATATTTTATTATATCTTTTCATGTGACAACACTGAAGAAATGACACTTTGCTACAATGTAAAGTAGTACGTGTACAGCTTGTATAACATTGTAAATTTGCTGTCCCCTCAAAATAACTCAACACACAGCCATTAATGTCTAAACTGCTGGCAACAAAAGTGAGTACACCCCTAAGTGAAAATGTCCAAATTGGGCCCAAAGTGTTAATATTTTGTGTATTTATATCAAGCGTGTGTGGCGGCAACCAGATGAGGAGTTCAAAGACAAGTGTGTCTTGCCTACAGTCAAGCATGGTGGTGGGAGTTTCATGGTCTGGGGCTGCATGAGTGCTGCCGGCACGGGGGAGCTACAGTTCATCGAGGGAACCATGAATTCCAACATGTACTGTGACATACTGAAGCAGAGCATGATCTCCTCCCTTCGGAGACTGGGCCACAGGGCAGTATTCCAACATGATAACTACCTCAAACACACCTCCAAGACGACCACTGCCTTGCAAAAGAAGCTGAGGGTAAAAGTGAAGGACTGACCAAGCATGTCTCCAGACCTAAACCCTATTGAATATCTGTGGGGCATCCTCAAATGGAAGGCGGAGGAGTGCAGGGTCGCCAATATCCACTAGCTCCGTGATTACTTCATGGAGGAGTGGAAGAGGACTCCGGTGGCAACATTTGAAGTTCAGGTGAACTCAATGCTCAAGAGGGTTAAGGCAGTGCTGGAAAATAATGGTGGCCACACAAAATATTAACACTTTGGGCCCAATTTGTGTTGAGTTATTTTGAGGGGACAGCAAATTTACACTGCTATGCAAGCTGTGCACTCACTACTTTATATCGTAGAAACGTGTAATTTCTTCAGTGTTGTCACATGAAAAGATATAATAAAATATTTAAAAAAAAGTGGGGGTTGTGCTCACTTTTGTGAGATACAGTAAAACCTTGGATTGCAAGCATAATTTGTTCTGGAAACATGCTTGTAATCCAAACCACTTGTATATCACAGCAAATTTCCCCATAAGAAATAATGAAAACTCAGACAATTTGTTCCACAACCATTTATTCATAGGTCTTCCAGTTTATAGTCCATATAAAATGATTATAGCAATGTGATAGGTTGTGTAACCATAAAATGTCCATTCACAAATGGCAGCTTTCACAAGGGGATTAGAAGCAAAATCCAGCAGGAGCTATAGAGTATAAGGACTCATACACATGGGCGTTTTTAACGCTGCATTTTTCAGCTGTTTTTACAGCTTAATAATGCCTCTCCATGGTATTCAATGGCCTCATATCACAGGTGATGATGTGACAGGGCGGGGCTTCTGGATGATGTCTGTGGGTGGCCCCGCCCCATGCCAATATAAGCCAGCATGGACCCAGCATTCGAGTGGGAGAGAATGACAAGTCAACATGGGAAGAAGAGAAGAGGGAGAAGGCAACGGAGAAGACAGCGGCAAAAGAGCAAAAGACAGAAGAGCCGGAGATCAGAGAACATGCCGGAGCTGATTTAATAAACTATTTTAAAAAGCTGTGTAGTGTGTTTTTTTGACACTTTTTTTTTAGGTGAATGGGAAGGGGTACGATGTACCCCATACTCATTCACATAGGGTGGGGGCTGTTAGATCCAGATTCTGATAAGCCCCCACCCGCAAACCCTGACAACCAATGGCCAGGGTTGTTGGGAAGAGGCCCTCATCAACATGGGGACAAGGTGCTTTGGGGTGGGGGGCGCAGGACCTCCCCCACCCCAAAACACCCACCCCCCATGTTGAGGGCATGTGGCCTGGTATGGTCCAGGAGGGGGGGGGCACTCGCTTGTCCCCACCCCCTTACCTGGCCTGCCAGGCTGCATGCTCGAATCAGGGTCTGATATGGATTTTTGGGTCCTATGCCCTTTTTTCGGCGTGGGGGTTCCCCTTAAAATCCATACCAGACTGAAGGATCTGGTACCTCTTGGGGGGAACCCCACACAAATTTTTTTTCATTTTTTGCAGGGTTCCCCTTCAATATCCTCAGCACACAAGTCGTGCTGCAAGTGGGATCATCATGATCTGACTTCTGGTGTGACTTCTAGTCAAATCAATGGGCTCCAATAGTGAACCACTGATTTTGAATAGAGGCAGAGAAAGGGCGCTGAAAGCTAGCGTGGAAAAACGAGCATTGAGGTCAATGCATAACGCTGATAAAATCGCGTTTGTAACACAGCTTTTTTCCTGGCGTCGGTACCGACATTACATCTCGTTTTTTTATACGCCCGTGTGTATGAGGCCTAAAAGAGAAGATAAGAGAGATGCCTCTAAGTGTAGCAATATGGTTAATCATCAACCATGTGAGTTGCTAAATGTTGTACCTTCATTAAATGTAACCATATTGCTACACTTAGAGGCGCCTCTCTTCTCTTTTATACTCATAATAAAAACTATAATGATAGTTATAAACTATTAAATTAGTTAGGTATTTGAATTTCCTTTCAATTTTTTCTGCCTGTTAGTGACCTCCTAACACTTTCCCAATTCTCATAAAAGGTAAAGTGTATTAAACTGAACGGCTTAATGCACACAATTAATTATGGCAGTGATCACTAGACATTAGTTTCATTCCATATTTGTTTTTTGTCAAAATTCTGAATTTTATTTAATTCGGAAACATCCAAATAACAAAAAAATGTTTCCCGAATCTATCCGAAAACAAATTTTTGAAAAGAATGAAAATCGGAAAAAAAAGAAAATTCCGAAATTCGAAAATCCGAATGAACGAAAAACGCATAAACGAAAAACCGAATAGCCGAAAATCCGAAAATTTCTATTATAATTATAATAATATAATTTAAAAGGAAATTCCAATATCTACCTATAATTTCATAGTTTATAACCATTATTATAGTTTTTTTTAAGTATTATTATTATTTATTATTATTAATAATAACAATAAAAACTATAATAATAGTTATACTATTAAATTATAGGTAAGTATTGGAATTTCATTTCAAATTTGGCTAAACGTAATGAATTATTAACCATTATTATAGTTTTTTATTATCATTATTATTTATTAATAATAAATAATAATAATAAAAACTATAATAATAGTTATAAACTATTAAATTAGTTAGGTATTGGAATTTCCTTTCAAATTTGTCTGCCTGTTAGTGAGCAAATTTTTCTGAATTACCAATAATAACGAATAACGCATCTATACAAATGGAACAAACCAAATTTGAATGTTACCGAATTTAGAAATTTATTTGAAATAACGAATTTCGATCATAACGAACAATCCAAAAAACTGAAAAAAAACAAACAAAAAAAACCCCCGAAAAAAGAACAATTTTTCGGCCGTGCATGTGTCTAGTGTTCACATTAGAATGGAGCACAATAGACTACAGCACCTGGCTGAATACAGGTAAACATGGATCTGTTTATTTTAATTTCTTTGCTTCCACTAGAAGAGGGCTTAATACCATTAGGCATGTGGGTCTAAAGACATAGGCACTCACATTTTTGTAAATATTTTATTCTATCTTTTCATGTGACAACACTGAAGAAATGACACTTTGCTACAATGTGAAGTAGTGAGTGTACAGCTTGTATAACAGTGTAAATTTGCTGCCCCCTCAAAATAACTCAACAGACGCTGTCTTCTCCGATGCTTTCTCCCTCTTCTCTTCTTCCCATGTTGACTCGTCATTCTCTCCCACTTGAATGCCGGGTCTGTGCTGTTGTCATGGAGGAGTGGAAGAGGACTCCAGTGGCAACCTGTGAAGCTCTGGTGAACTCCATGCCCAAGAGGGTTAAAGCAGTGCTGGAGAATAATGGTGGCCACACAAAATATTGACACTTTGGGTCCAATTTGGACATTTTCACTTAGGGGTGTACTCACTTTTGTTGCCAGTGGTTTAGACATTAATGGCTGTGTGTTTAATTATTTTGAGGGGACAGCAAATTTACACGGTTATACAAGCTGTACACTCACTACTTTATATTGTAGCAAAGTGTCATTTCTTCAGTGTTGTCACATGAAAAGATAGAATAAAATATTTACAAAAATGTACTTTTATTAAGTCCAATTAAAACATGCAGTACTTTCTCAAAGTAATACTGCTAGTTGGTGTATGTGCCCTACTCTCATTTGTAATCCTATGCAAAACACAACCTCTACTAAAGGCTTTACATCTCACTTTTGTGAGATACTGTAATCTTTGTGAGTGCACAAATGAGAATAGTCATTGGGTAGATACCCGACACATCTATATTAGGAGGAGTGGAGAACTGGGACACTTTGGGGTTGATTTACTAAAACTTGTGTGCAAAATCTGGTGCAGCTCTGCATGGTAGCCAATCAGCTACTAACTTCAGCTTGTTCAATTACGCTTTGACAATACAACCTGGAAGCTGATTTCTCTATGCAAAGCTGCGCACGATATTACACTGTCCAGTTTTGGTAAATCGACCCCATTACCCCTTCTGAATAAGACATACAGTATATAGGATTCATATTATGTTTGCTGTGTCACAATCCTAATTTTATTCAGTGCCATAATATGTTTGTTGTTAGTCTATAAAACATGGCCATCTGGAAATGAATATAGTTAGAAAATTGTCATTGAGGGAGTACCCACTGGAAAATCATAAAAAAAACTCAACCCCCCTTAGCCTGCCCCTTAGCATACCCCTAGGGCCCATTAATTGGTTTTGCCATTTCAGGGCTCTTCAGGGACAAGAAAAGATGGCTTCCTCTGCAGCTCAGTAGTAATTGTTTAGAAGAGAGCCAGTGGGGTTGATTTACTAAAGCTGGAGAGTGCAAAAACTGGCGCAGCTTTGCATGCTAGCCAATCAGCTTCTAACCTCAGCTTGTTCAATTAAGCTTTGACAATAAAACCTTGAAGCTGATTGGTTTCCGTGTGGAGCTGCACCAAATTTTGCACTTTCAAGCTTTAGTAAACCTACCCTAGTAACTCTGTCAAATCAAACTTACTCTGGACAGAAATGCACTCCGCACAAGAACTAAAGACCTGACAAACTTTCCTAATTATTTGATATTTTTGATCATGTTAATTTTATTGTTGCTACTGCCTTTTATTCTTTTTTTGTAAATATTTTCTACATTTGCATTACATATTTTCTCCTACATTGTTTCCTTTATTTTCATTAAGGGCCCATTCACACTAAAACAATGGGTTTCTATGTGCCCCATTCACACTTCGCCGTAGCTATCACTTGTTGAGCAGAGTAGTGTGAAAAATTGCAACACAGCTGCAGTTTTCCACACCACTCTGCGGGTGAAGCCAAAATGAACAAAAAACAGCTGTGAACAGGAGGGGGTGAGTGGTGTGGCGAGAGGACGGGGGGAAATTAGAGGCTCCCTTTACAGCAGCTGAAAGCAAGCTTAATCTCCTCTCCGTTCCGCTGCTTCCTGCTTCTGTACAGAGAGGGGTTGGATTCCGATAATTGCCCCAATTGCACCCTTCACCCCCTCCTGCCCACGGTCTGATTCCACCAGCTGATGCCCCCCCGTGTGCCCCCCCCCTCTGCAATGATGCCAGCTTCCCTCCTCCT
>BLSH010058093.1:517027-529991 GCA_018402905.1 Glandirana rugosa
AGACGTATCTTGTTGCTAGCGATGCTAGCACGAGATGCTAGTCTAACAACCCCCTTAAACTCTAAAGTTTATGGCGACGAATCTCAACCTCTAAACGTCTAATTTGAGACAGGTTGCTTTGCTAACATGCAAGCATGTGTTTCTAGTCTAACAACCCCCTTAAACTCTAAAGTTTATGGTGAAATTCCCCCAACAATCTGATCGTAGAGCACGATCGTAGCGATCGTTGTTCTATGCAGAGCTTGATCTGCAACTCAAAGCAGCGGTATGTGAAATCTCTAATTTCTGCTATCTGTCCTCAGAGCAACAGCACAGACAGCAGTAGTAAAGTAATCTATCTCAGGATGCAGGATCAGGTCTTAAAATGTCTCAAATCTGTCCCTCACGCAGTCAGCTACCTCTCCCTACACTAACCCAGGGAGCATGTGACTGCAGCACTGTGACTCCAGCTTATAAAGAGGCTGGGTCACATGATGCACCGGCCAATCACAGCCATGCCATTAGTAGGCATGGCTGTGATGGCTTCTAAGGGCAAACCAGTGAAACGCTTGTTGATTGGCTGCCCTGCAGCTTCTCAACACGTGGAGTAAAATAGCAGAACCCCGGACCGAACCCGAACGATTTTTGAAATGTCCGGGTCCGGGTCCGTGCCACGGACACCCTAAAGTTCGGTACGGACCCGAACGTTACAGTCCGGGTTCGCTCAACACTAGTGATAAGGCATCAGTGGAGACCCCTTTTTCCCATAATAACTCTTACAGGAGTGAATTTCCCTTCCTAGGGGGAGATTTCCTCTCACTTCCTGTTACCTCCCTCCGTTTGTAAGTAGGAGTCGTTTGTAAGTCGGATGTTTGTAACTAGGGGACTGCCTGTATGCCAGTTGTGTTATGTTTTGTTTTGCAAGATCAAAACATAAACAGGAACAGAAAACAAAACCTTGCCTTCTGGCGCTACACTAAACAAAGATTCCTCTCTATACAGTGTGGGGCTGTCCCTGACACCCACAAAACACAAGCACATTGCAAACCTTGTTTTTAGAGTCCAATTTAGCACACAGAGCTCTCTGTTTTTCTTCCTCTGAGATCAAGGATCAAGCTCAAGTGAGATCTCTTCCTGATCATTAAATGCAGGTGGAGAGGGGTTTGAGTGGACCAGAGAGTCTGGGCCGGGAACCAGCTCTGTCACGGTGGCCCGGCAAAACCCGGGTCGGACTCCCGCTAGTCGCCTCAAAATGATCGCATGCAAGGCGACAAGTACCGCCCGTCCATTGTCATGCCTTGCATAATGTCACAAAAGGTACATTGAGTTTTTCATGTGCAGCTTCAAAAATATGTAGAGAGACGAGGTAACACTATGGCTATCTCTGTTGAGCTGTGTACTAACATGGCAATATCATTGGAGCTTAGAATATGTTGCAGCCCATATGGTCATGCTAATTTATTGTCTGTGAATTGCCAAACATCCTCCATGTTTGTAACATAGCACACAGCCTTTGATGTTGGCACAGCCATAATAGTTTGTTATTAAAAAGCTTTACCAAAAACATTGCTTACACTGGAATATCAAAAAATACTATATGAACTGCAAAATAAATAACTTGCTTAAATAAAACACACCATTCTAAATCAGCTGTTCAAGGAATAGTAACACTTTGTTAGTATATTCAGTATTAAGTGGAATATGACCTCAATCAAACACCTTCAAAGCAGAATATCAGACCTGCACACAAAGCTCCCCCAGTTAATCTATCTGGGGGTGGCTTGCTTGAATAGGTTGCTTCAGCCACAGCTTGTCTATGTTAACTGATTATGAATTAGATAATTTATAGATAAGTTCTTTAAAGTCTATGTAAAGCCAAAGTTTTTTCTAGTTTTGGATAGGGTAGGGAAGGGTAAAGAATCCTGTCATTTTTTTTTTCTTCCTTTGCTATCTGTCTCCCATTGGTATCTTTTTTTTTTTACTTCCTGTCCCAGAAACCCATTTGAAAATTTTACCTTACCCCCTGTTCCAAGCACAGCTATAAAAAAAATGGGAATTTCCCATTACTTTCTGTATTGGAGAAAATGGTCACTAGTACAAATAGAAAAGGTGGATCTCCCAAAAGATGTTTGTAGTGCCAATAAAAATATAAGTAACCCATAGGGACCACAAAAAGCGAGGGAAAAGAAATCCCCAAAAATGGACTATCTCTGTACCAAAAGGACATAGCACAAATTACATAGATACATATAGATACAGATAGATAAAAATATAATTTAAATTTAAAAATCATTTGTTTATAAAACACATAATTAAAAACAACCATATGACATTGTAAAGCAAACCGCACTAGATTTCCCAAATAACGTTAACAAGCATCCAATAGCATGGGATAGATTTCCAGATACAAATGATGGGAAGGTAGAATGTGGAGTTTTTTGAGGGGGTGGGGGGGGGGGGCTGGTCAACTGTATCAAAGGCAGCAGATAGATCCAAAAGTAAGAGTACAGAACAGTGACAATTGGTTTTAGCCATTAGTAAATTGTTCGGGAGCTTTAGGAGAGTAGTTTCTGTGGGATGTTGGGGGCAAAATTCAGACTGAAGGGTGGTTGTAGACCAGGTGTGCAAAGAGTTTGGAGGTAAAGGGGAGCAAGGAGATGGGTTGTATGTTGTTAAGATTGGAGGGATCCAGCGAGGGCTTTTTAAAGTGTTTGTTAAGCCACTTGTATAAAAAGTTCCCATCCGATCTGTATTATATCAAGTAGTTGCCCTGTGTCTGTGTTATAACATATATATACTTCTCTGTATAGATAACACACCTTCTTACTAGGATCAGTTGTCGTTTTTCAGCTTTTCTCCCTCAGCTCAGAGTTCCTGAGGGTGGGGCTGAGCACTGCTGTTGACGTCAGCTGGAGAGAGAGAGCCGTGCTGTGTTATCTATATAGATAAGAATATTTCTGATGTAATACTGACACAGGGAACTTATTCTTCTAATACAGAGGAAATAGGAGCTATTAGAGTTAATTATGAGAGCAGAGAGGAGAAGCTATGAGAGGAACAGGGAGGGGAGAGGAGGGGGAAGTTGAAGACAGGCACACAGGAGATAGGAGAGCTGGGAGTGACCAAGCCTGCATAGACCACGGGGCTCTCAAGATAAGCTATATACAGGGGGAGTCAGAACACAGGGGGGAAGTCATTACCTGGCATTATCAAACAGGTATTTTAGGGCAGTGGCTCTCAACCCTGTCCTCAAGTACCCCCAACAGGCCATGTTTTCAGGTTTTCCTTTATCTTGCACAGGTGCTTTAAATCAGTCAATGGCTTGGGATTTTGGGCAGCTGATTTATCTAAGGGAAATTCCCAAAACATGGCCCATTGGGGGTACTTGATGACAGGGTTGAGAACCACCGTTTTAGGGGATACAGAGGGATAATTTAAAAAGCAAAAGCACCATGCTGTTAATTGCACATTAAAGAGACAGGAGCAGCATTTTTTTTTGAGTTAACAAACGCTTTAAGTATGGGGGTAACAAATGCATGTTTTAGAGAGTTGGGGGAGACGCCAGAGAGAGGGAGAGATTGAAGATGTCAGTTAGTGAATAGAGAAAGAGAGATGTTAAAGTCACCAAGAATGATTGCGGGAATTTCAGAAGAGAGAAGGTAGGGTAGCCAGGCAGAGAAGTCCTCAAGGAAGTTTGATACCAGTCCAGGAGGCCAATAGATCACATGAAATCTCAAAGAAACTGGAGAAAAAAGATGAATACAGTGTGCCTCAAATGATTAGAGGGACAGAGAGGGAGGTGAGTGAAGAACCTGAAAAGTGCTTTGTGGGGATAGAAGGATTCCAACTCCACCTCCCTTCCATCCACTCGGTCTCGGAGAGTAAGTTCAGAGAAGACCACCATGGGAGAGGGAAGCAAGAGAGCCATGGATTCATGAAGCCAGGGTTCATTAACAGCAAGAATATTTATGTAGATTAAAGGAATTTGTGATACAAAGGTAATGGACAGAGATGAGTTTGTGTACAGACAGATCAGGCATTCCAAAGGACACATGAGAAGAGGAGGCTTGTTTTGGGAAAAAGAGAAATAGAAACTAAATTGTGTGGATTGCGGCTGCTGTCAGAGGACAGGAGCTGATGGTTGTGTTGGCCAAAGTTAAATGACAGAGGCCTACTTTTGAGGATGTATCTCCAGAAGTTAGGAGAATAAGAAGGTTGAGGGAGGTAATATGGGAGTGTGATTTATAAGAAGGGAAATGCTTCAATGTCCTGGAGGTTTAATTAGCATGGGGGTTCAGAATGAGCAGGAAATGATGAGTGCAGTAAAAAAGGAGAGGATAGAAGTTAGGTTGGTATATATAAGCTGTGGGGTGGAAAAGAGGGGTAAAGGAATGGGAGTTTAAGGAGAGAAGACACAACTGTGAAAAGGCAAGGAAGCACCATTAGAGCATGGAAGGATTAAGAAAACTGGCTGCTCTAATCAGCAGTGGGAAAAGATACTGGCTCTAGCACATGGTACCACAGTGGATAGCGCGACTAGAGCGATGAATTACAAATGCATTTCTAGATGGTATTTGACACCGAATAAGACGGCAAAATACCAAAAAGATGGGTCGGATCAGTGCTGGGGAGGCTGTAAGAAAAAAGGTACAATGGCACACCTCTGGTGGGAGTGCCCAGTGATAAAAGGCTACTGGGGAGACATAAGGGAATTAATTAACATAATAACAAAAGAAGCAATAGAAGCTGATCCGTGGGGGTGCCTCTTCCACGGGGGAGTCGGTCCTATAAAAAAGTATACTAGGATGTTAGTGCCGATCCTCCTAAATGCAGCAAAAAGTCTTATCCCTAAATATTGGAACAGGAAGGCACCCCCGACACTAGAGCAATGGTGTAACAAGGTAGAGGAAGTGGCCAGCCTAGAAGGCCTAAAATATGAAGACGCAAGGGAAAATGAAGCAGGAGAGAAGAAATGGGAGGATTGGGTACAATTTAAAAAATCAAAAAAATACCTAGAGATAATGAGATCAAGACTGGAACAAGATTTGTTAAACAAGAAGGGAGATGGAAGACCTGGGGGAGGGGAAGAGTAGGGGGAGGGTGGGGGAGGCATGGGAGGGGGGATAAGATAGAGGACAAGTACTTTGGGCTGTGTAATGTTATTGAATGAATAAAAATTTTGGAAATAAAGGAAGAAATCTCACTATGATGTGACCATACCGGAGAGCAGCATGATGAAAAAAAGAAGTTGAAATTAATAAATCTCCGGCTGTCATCTGATGTGGAAAAAGAAAACTGGCTGCCACTCCAGCCTGTGCTTGCCACAAAAAGGTGGTCTGGGTTTAAACCATGATGGGTGGGGGTAGCACTTACCAAATAGTCAATAAAATATTAATGAAAGACAAATAGCTAGCAGAGCAAACTTTTCAGTTTCACACCAAACTGCAAACAGAGCAAGTGAGCAGAGTTGTAGAGATTAAGATCAGCCCTTAATTTGAGTAAGACAATAAAGAAAAAAATAGACATCACAATAAAACGGACAGGGCTACACATGTTGAAAGCAGCAGCATAGGTTACCATAAAGCACACTGATAATAATCATTCAATTTCAGTTAAAGGTGGAGGTGAAAGCAGCAGCATAGGTTACCTGTGAAGGGACAGAGCAGAGGTGTTCAGATGAAGCAGGGCAGTTTAATCACTTAATCAGAAAAAAATAGTTTATTGAAAGATAATTAGCCTATGCCACCCCAGCCCGTACTGTAGTAGCACTGCCCTATATGTTCTCTTACAGTATTGCCCCACATGTTCTCTCAGACTCACAGTGCTGACCCTAATGCTCTCTCACTTTCATAGTACTGACCCATAGGTTCTCTTACTCTAACAGTACTGACCTATGTGTTCTCTCAGTCTCAAAGTGCTTACCCCAATGCTCTCTCACTTTCATAGTACTCATCCATAGGTTCTCTTACTCTAACACAGTGGTTCTCAACTCCTGTCCTCGGGACCCTCTAACAGGCCAGGTTTGCAGGATAACTGAAATACATCACAGGTGATGTCATTTGCAGCTCAGTGATTGCAGAATTCTATTCTGCATCTCCTCAAGGTAATACTTAAAATCTGGCCTGTTGGTGGGTCCCGAGGATAGGAGTTGAGAACCACTGCTCTAACAGTACTGCTCCATATGTTCTCTCAATTTCAAAATGCTGACCCACATGTTGTGTCAATCTCACAGTACTGATTCCTATACTCTCTCATTTTTCCAGTACTGACCCATTTGTTCTCTCAGTCTCTCACTCACATCAAAACACAACAAGAAATAAACTGTTGTGACTGATTGAGGAAATCAGAAAAAAATTCATTATGCAGCAGGACAATACTCAAAAAATACAGGAATAGTCATTGTGAACTATCTTTAGTAAAAAGAAGAACAAGAAGTCCTGGAATAGATGGTATAGCCCCAAAGAGATCCACCAATCAAGTTCCTTAACCACTTACCTGGCAATTTTCTCATTTTCCTCACACATGTTAAAATCTGCATTTTTTTACTAGAAATTAATTTAAACCCCCCCCCCAAGCAATTATATATTTCTGAAAGTAGAGACCTCGAAGAATAATATAATGGCAGTTCAAATTTTAATGACGCATAATATCTGCATAGCTATTTATCCAAGCACATATTTTTGGCAAAAATACACTAAAATGATAATGACAATACTATACCCAATTTTTGGGAAAATATAAAAGATGGGGCTGAGTAAATAAATACAAAACATGCCACCCCTTAAAATTTCACACATTTGCAAAATTGCAGAGAACTATGGTATCCAAAATTCTTCATAGGTGATACTTTAAAATTCTAGGTTATCAGTTCAGAGTTAACCATGAATGATACCCTAGAATTATTTATTTTATTCTAATGGTTATTGCGATACCTCACATGTGGAGCAATTTATGTTTACATACATGTGTGTGCCCTATGCTGTGCATTTGCATTAAGGTGTGTACGGGGGTGACAGGGCTGCCTTTAATTTTTTTAAAATCTTTTTATTTATTTTATTACAATGTATTTGTTAACATTTTCTTACATTTTATTTCTAATTAAACTATATTGCTATCACAAGGGGACTAACAGAAGAAGGGAGGCACACTTTCAGAGCCCTGTAAAAGTAATCTAGAGCTGCCCAGGTCTTTTTTTTCCTCAAAGTCCTTAGCCACCTTTAGAAATCAATACCAAGCTCATGGCTGCAGCGGCAACTGTGAGATTGCTTTAACACCTTGAAAACCAAGGAGTTTATAAGCATACTCTGATAGACGAGGGGTTAAAAAAAACGATTTACCCAAGTAAACTTGGGGAAATAGATGCTGTTTTAAAGGCACAAAGAGCTGACACACCATATATTTAATTTTGTTTGTTTTCTGTTTAAGCACTTTGTAGGTTGATAATTGATAAATAAAAGCTATTCGTTACATTATTTTTTAAAGCATCCTCACATTACAGTACACTTTCACAAGCACACTAACACTTTCCAAAACACACTCCAGCGCTAAATCCAAGGGCTTCTTCTTTCTTTCACAGAGCTTCCATGTGTAATGCCACTTTGGGGTGCAGCCCTCCCCAGACTGGGGAATCTTCAACAAACTGCAAAAAACACACAAGAGGGCACAAACACTTTGCGCATTACCATAGACAAATTTATTCCAACATGCAAGACAAATTGATACTTACAGAAAGTTAAAACCAATAGACATAAAACAGCAATGCTTCAGTCGAACATGATGTGCCCATCATAGGAACAAAACTGATTGGATGGCTGACGTGTTTAGGGGGACAGACCCCCTTCCTCAGAGCCCTCTGAGGAAGAGAGTCTGTCCCCCGAAATGTATTAGACATCCAATCGGTTTTGTTCCTATGATGGGCACATCATGTTCGACTGAAGCATTGCTGTTTTATGTCTATTGGTTTTAACTTTCTGTAAGTATCAATTTGTCTTGCATGTTGGAATAAATTTGTCTATGGTAATGCGCAAATTGTTTGCGCCCTATTGTGTGTTGTTTTGCAGTTTGTTGAAGATTCGCCAGTCTGAGGAGGGCTGCACCCCAAAGTGGCATTACACATTGAAGCTCTGTGAAAGAAAGAATTCATTTGTCTTGCATGTTGGAATAAATCTATATATGGTAATGCACATAGGCATGCGCAAGGGGTGTGTCGGATGTGCCTGGGCACACCCTAGTCACCCTGTGAGGTGCAGATTGCCCCTGCTGCCTGGTCCCCCCATGTCCCCCGCAGCGCTGCCTGCTTACCTCCTCTCCTACCGGCTGTTGTGGGAAATGTTTAAAATTGGAGAGCGGGGAAAGGGGCCAGTAAATATGTTGTTTACTGGCCCCTTCCTTTCCTGAATGAACACGGTAAGTGATCGGTACCGATCACTCAGTGTTCATTCATAACTGAAGCATAGTAAACCGTGCTTACTATGCTTCAGTTTGTGTATGAACAGGAAGCCACTCAGCACAGAGCAGTTCCCATTCATTCACTGTCCAGTGCAGCTGAGGCTGCAGCGAAAGGGACTGATGAATCTCTGTTATCGGTCCCATTCTTTGTCTCAAAAGTGAGACATCAGGGGTCTGTTTTGACCCCTAATATTTCACCAAAGTCCCCAACAGGGCTCCTAAAAATTGTAAAAAAATATTATTTTTTTTGTAAAAAAATAGTAAAAAATAAAATAATAAAAAAAACGCACGTGTTTGAGCTTTGGGATGCACACCCTAATGCAATAGGCTGCGCACATCTATGGTAATGAACGAGGTGTTTGCGTCCTCCTGTGTGTTTGCTGTGCCTAAAAATTTTCTAAGGTGTGTGTGTGTGTGACAAAGATAGTCATATAACAAAGCCGCGCATTGAACCTTGGTGTGCTTTCTGCAGATGACAGTAGTTTAGAAATGATAAAAGTTCTAGAGATTTAAAATCTGACAGTCTGTTTCTCCCTGGAACAATTCAATAAGGTTTAAAATAGCACTGTGCACAATGTTGCATTGTATACAGCAGCTGTTCATTACATTTTCTAGAATAGCTTGTAAAAAGTCTGATTTCTGACATTGGTAGTAATTCTGATGTAGGCTCATTGTCAAAGCTATAAAACCTCCTTCAAATTTACTGTTGAAACCAGCATGCTACACAGAGTGTTCATGTTGTATGACCATAAGGCAATAACACCATTCCTCTTATGTTTTATATTCAAAAGTATAATCATTTGTGTAAAAACTTCTGCAAAAGAAATAATGGAAAAATTAACACTGCATTTTTTAATATATGAATATATATATATGATTATTATGTCTGATTAGACCATTTTAGGCCTGGCAAGTGGAAAGGCTTGCCCCCCACCTTCCATGTGTCTGGGATAGAAAACACAATGACAGTGATCACACGGCCTAGTTGTAAATTGGCAAATGGCTACTGTTACAACTCAAACATTTTCTTTATTTGTGCCCATTGGGATAGCCATATACTCTGGTTGCTCTCCAAGCTTACTAACCCCATCCACCTCAGTCCTAATATAATGTTTTACGAGGGACAATAAGTGACAGGCCTGTTGCCTGGTGCTCAATGGGCTGGACTTAGCCTTGAGGGGCCTATAACCCTGTAATATGAAATTAAAAATACAATTATTCAATGGCCTGTACAAAAGTAATACTAATCACTCTTGTCTTGTCTGTGCAGATGGTCAATGCAAACTGCACAGAAATCCAATTAGTCCTTCATATTTTATTATGTAAGTGTATATTCTAGCAGGGCAAATACCCAGTGGTTACAGCAAATAGGTAAATTATGGTTGTATGATCCAATAACCTCACCCTATCTTAAATTAAGTAAAACCCTTATTGGAGAACATTTGACTTTCCAAAGTACTGTGTATCAACATTTTTTTTTTATAATCAGAAACTTTTGTGTTTACCGTTTTTTTCTTTTTATGTATCTCATTTTTAAACTACAATCACTTCCACTTACAAGTAGCCACCAGCATCGGCCTCACTTGTAAGCTTGAATGTGAATGGTGAATCTGAACAAATAACTGTTTTTATGATCATATTTGTACATCACACTTAATGCTTTCTTGTGCTTTTTATTCTTAATTTCTTATATCGTATTCCAATTGGGTGAAAATAATTACACATCGGATAAATAACAATATACAGTGCCTTGAAAAAGTATTCATACCCCTTGAAATTTTTCACATTTTGTCATGTTTCAATCAAGAACATAAATGTATTTTATTGAGATTTTATGTGATTGACCAACACAAAGTGGCAACTAATTGTGAAGTGTAAGGAAAATGATAAATGTTTTTCAACATTTTTACAAATTAAAATCTGAAAAGTAGCATGCATTTGTATTCAGTTACAAAGAGATGGCCCCTGTCCCCACCTACTACTGGCCTTCACAGCAAGGAGCACATGGAAGGGCAAACGCATGAAATACAAAACGAGAGAAAAATTCCAAGCTCAACTCACCAACCAGTCTGCTTATCAACCGAATTAACCTGTCCAAAAGTACGCATTAAAAACAGTGGTTTAGTTAGCACACATTTGCAAACACATGTCTAAGCTGCAAAGCCTCTTCACAGCACCCTGTGTATTGCTTGCCGTCCCAACCTTTCTGAATTTATATGATAAAGTTGTGGAGAAGTTTAAAGCAGGTTAGGTTATACAAAAATATCCCAAGCTTTGAACATCTCATGGAGCACTGTTCAATCCATCATTCAAAAATGGAAAGATTATGGCATAACTTCAAGCCTACCAAGACATGGCCGTCTACCTTAACTGACAGGCTGGGGAAGGAGTTAATCAAAGAAGCAGTCAAGAGGCCCATGGTAACTCTGGAGGAGCTGCAGAGATCCACAGCTCAGGTGGGAGAATCTGTCCACAGGTCAACTATTAGTCATGCACTCCACAAATCTGGCCTTTATGGAAGAGTGGCAAGAAGAAAGCCATTGTTGAAAGAAAGCCATAAGAAGTCCTGTTTGCAGTTTGCGAGAAGCCATGTGGGGGGCACAGCAAACATGTGGAAGAAGGTGCTCTGGTCAGATGAGACCAAAAAACTTTTTGGCCTAAAACAAAACGCTATATGAGGTGAAAAACTAACACTGCACGTCACCCTGAACGCACCATACCCTCTGTGAAACATGGTGGTGGCAGCATAATGTTGTGGGGATGCTTTTCTTCAGCAGGGACAGGAAAGCTGGTCAGAGTTAATGGGAATATCGATTGAGCCAAATACAGGGCAATCTTAGAAGAAAACCTGTTAGAGTCTGCAAAAGGCTGAGACTGAGGCAGAGGTTCACCTTCCAGCAGGACAACAACCCTAAACATACAACCAGAGCTACAATGGAATGGTTTAGATCAGCCTTTTGGATCAAGCCTGCCTTTTAGTTACACAAAACCACGGGTTTCTACTATGCACCATTACAACTTTCTAGACACTGGCATCCTAACAACCAATGACGTCATCAGTTGACAAGGAGGATGTCTGTTGCCTCCAAAGCATCCTTGCTTGACTCTCCTGTGCCGCTCTCCCTCAGCACTGAGGTCACATTAGCTGACTGATGGAGAGAAATTGAGGGAGAAGAGAAACATTGGAATACTAATCAGTACCAGTGTGCAAAAGTATATTTGCTTTGGAAGAATCAATCCCCCCTAACGTTGGGTGTCCTACGTGTGGATGTTGCTGCAAGTTATAAAACTATTAGAATAGTTTTTAGCATTTTAGAATGAGGTGCCTCAAGACTCCATAATTTTAAAGGGTAACTTGAGATTGTCTATAACTTTAAAGGGTGTCTTGACTGAAAAAAGGTTGAGAAACACTGGTTTAGATCAAAGCAAATTCATGTGTTAGAATGGCCCAGTCAAAGTCCAGACCTAAATCCATTTGAGAATCTGTGGCAAGACTTGAGAATCGCTGTTCACAGACGCTCTCCATCCAATCTAACAGAGCTCAAGCTATTTTGCAAAGAAGAATGGGCAAAAATGTCACTCTCTAGAGGTGCAAAGCTGGTAGAGACATACCCAAAAAGACTTGCAGCTTTTGAAATATCAAAGTATTGAATCAGGTGGGCTGAATACAAATGCACGCCACACTTTTCAAATATTTATTTGTAAACATTTTTGAAACCCATTTACCATTTTCCTTCCACTTCACAATTATGTGCCACTTTGTGTTGGTCTATCACATAAAATCCCAATAAAATACATTTACGTTTTTGGTTGTAACATGACAAAATGTGGAAAATTTCAAGGGGTATGAATACTTTTTCAAGGCACTGTAATATACAGGGTGGGCCATTTATATGGATACACCTTAATAAAATGGGAATGGTTGGTGATATTAACTTCCTGTTTGTGGCACATTAGTATATGTGAGGGGGAAACTTTTCAAGATGGGTGGTGACCATGGCGGCCATTTTGAAGACGGCCATTTTGAATCAAACTTTTGTTTTTTCAATAGGAAGAGGGTCATGTGACACATCAAACTTATTGGACATTTGGCAAGAAAAACAATGGTGTGCTTGGTTTTAACGTAACTTTATTCTTTCATGAGTTATTTACAAGTTTCTGATCACTTATAAAATGTGTTCAATGTGCTGCCCATTGTGTTGAAATAAAAAAATTTTTATAAATTTCAATAAAGGGACAGGGGTAAAAAAACATCCCGCGAACGGGATGGGAATGGGGGTAAAATGAAGGAAAACGTCGGGAGACCCCGAAAGGTCCTGAAAGGATGTCGGTAAAAACACGGATTTTCAAGCCCAGGGGTAACTAAAGTTACCCCAAGCAACAGGCACGCTAGCAAGCCCAAGGCAGGCCTGGGCCTGGGCCTGAAACAGGGCTTCAAGCCTGCCTGGTCGTCTTGGGCTTGAAGGTCCACAAGCGAGTTGAGATAACTGTTAGGTTGTGTTACCCGTCGTGTAACTTGTGTAAAATATTCACTAGT
>BLSH010058093.1:531930-577875 GCA_018402905.1 Glandirana rugosa
GTATGTGAAATCTCTAATTTCTGCTATCTGTCCTCAGAGCAACAGCACAGACAGCAGTAGTAAAGTAATCTATCTCAGGATGCAGGATCAGGTCTTAAAATGGCTAAAATCTGTCCCTCACGCCGTCAGCTACCTTTCCCTATACTAACCCAAGGAGCATGTGACTGCAGCACTGTGACTCCAGCTTATAAAGAGGCTGGGTCACATGATGCACCGGCCAATCACAGCCATGCCATTAGTAGGCATGGCTGTGATGGCTTCTAAGGGCAAACCAGTGAAACGCTTGTTGATTGGCTGCCCTGCAGCTTCTCAACACGTGGAGTAAAATAGCAGAACCCCGGACCGAACCCGAACGATTTTTGAAATGTCCGGGTCCGGGTCCGTGCCACGGACACCCAAAAGTTCGGTACGGACCCGAACGTTACAGTCCGGGTTCGCTCAACACTAATTGTCAATGCAACCCTCTTCTCCCACTCTTCACACACTCATAGCAACACCACAGGAGTTTCCTGTTGTCCAATGGGACACAGACAACAACAAAAAAAAAAATATTGGGGAGTTAATCTTTCCCTACTCTATCCAAAACTAAATAATGTTAAAGACTATACATACACTTTAATTTTAACAACCTTGCCAAGAGGTACTTGAATTCTTAAACACATTTTCAGTAAGGATATATTTTACCTAGCAAATAGTATTACTACCCTTTGCTGTTTGTCTTTGAGCAGACATGGGAAGAATATTTACATTTTATGCATACTAAACAGTTTCACCATTAACCACTGAGCCACCATGCTGAAATTAAATCCATCACAAAGTGCAATTGCATCAATCAAAAGTAACCCCACTTTTTATGAAAAGAAGGTGTTTGATCAATCTGTCAACATTCCAGTGCACACACTTTGATAATATTGTTTTATGCCATACCATATAATATTTAAAGATATGAGTGGGCCCACATATCTGTATGATATATCTGATTTTAAAATGAAGCCAAAAGTGTTTAAGTATTACATTTTTTTGTTTGTTTTTTTTTTTCGCATTAAGCATTCAAAAACAAAAATGGTGTGCTGTATTTAGTCATGGATCTATATGCCCTTGAACTAAAATGAATATGCCTCATGTCATAAAATTAAAAAAAAATATATATATATATATATAATTTGTGCTTTTAAATTGGATGACATTGGGGGAAAAAATAAACAATTAGTTGCTTTAGAGTTTTGCAACA
This sequence comes from Glandirana rugosa, assembly GCA_018402905.1. Classification (NCBI taxonomy): domain Eukaryota; kingdom Metazoa; phylum Chordata; class Amphibia; order Anura; family Ranidae; genus Glandirana; species Glandirana rugosa. The sequence goes on from BLSH010058093.1 coordinate 533,162, forward strand.
AACACTTTAGACAGTGGGTTGATATAATTCACTGAGATTACACAATACAGCCAAATGTATGAAAAGAAAGAGATTGCTTGTTGATGAATTTGCTTTCTCTGATTTTAAAAATATTAAATACAGAACAATTTTTCTCACACTGGGAGATCTGCGGAAGGTTAATGTATCAATGCTACCATCTAGTGGTAATACCAGGTAACAGGCAGGAGGAATGGATTATCACATTTAGGCCTATTCACATTACAATGTTGTGCACTGTCTCTGCAACACATTGTTGAGTGCATTGAGGCGCAAGTGTTAAGTAGCCCATTCATTTTTTAATGGACTGTGGACAACCTTAAGTTCATAAAAAAATAGGTAATGCGTGATTTCTCAAAATGCAGAACAAATAAAACACACAGAGCATTCGTAAATGTGTGTTTTGGTGTGCTATAATGCAGGTGAGTTGCACAATTTAGATGTGCACTGGGGGCGCAATTGTTAATGGATGGAAATCTGTTATGATGTGCATTGTGTCGTGGTATGAACCAATCATTAGGGGCATGGGTATAAAGCTTCTAGTGACTCCATGTGTATTTCCATTGAGGATTGACCAGAGTTTGCATCACATTCTTACTGAATGTGATATCAGCAAAAGTTTTTATGCCATATTAGTGAATATGTAGTAAAGTAATTTTCAGGTGCCCCTATGGTCTTTATAAATATACCCTTTATTTTTGGTTTACAGAAAATGCTGTTGTTTTTGTGCACACTTTGATCAGTGATAGTTTATAGGCATACCTCTCAACTTTTGGACTTGAGAATGAGGGACACATTAGAAAGACAGCAAACGTAAGCGTGAACGTAGCGCGCCTGAGCTAAAGTGGGTGTGATTAAATTATGCTAACTTTTGGGCATGGGATAACTGCTCATACCCCCCTTTTTACACTACCATGTCTCTGTGTACACACTGGGGGTCATTTACTATAGTATCGGCCGCTAATTATTATTATTAGACAGGATTTATATAGCAGTTTGCGCAGCGCTTTACAAAAATGAAGGCAGACAGTACAGTTACATCACAATTTGGCACAAGAGGAATCAGAGGGCCCTGCTCGTTAGAGCTTACAATCTAAGAGGGAGGGTCAATTGATACAAAAAGTAAAAGCTGTGGGGCATGAGCTGATGTAGAAAGAAAGTATTAGGTAGAAGCAGGATAGGATTCTTTAAAGAGAAAGGTTTTCAGGGATCGTCTAAAGATGGATAGATTAGAAGACAGTCGGACATATTGGGGTATGGAGTTCCAAAGGATCGGAGAAGCTCTCGCGAAATCTTGGAGGCGAGCATGGGAGGAGGTGACAAGTGAGCTAGAGAGCAGGAGGTCTTGAGAGGACCGAAGAGCAATTATTAGCGGCAAAAATAGCGTTAAAATACCGCAAAACGCGCTAATTAGCGCTCAAACAGAATTCACAATAGCGCTGGAGCAAAAATACTCTCAAAATCGAATTCACTATAACGCCCAGGCAACAGATAGCGCCCAAACCCTTACGCCAGTCAGGACCTGGAGAATTGCAGATGGAAATAATTTTTAGAGCATGATGTGATCACCTAAATGGTACTGAAATATGTGGCATATTGTTTAAAGATAATTTGCTTTTAAACTGTGTGAAAAAGTGATTTCTACACTGAAATATCTTAAATAGCCTGAGAAGAGATCAATTCCCAGTCTCTTTACAACCAGCTGCTAGCACACCTGAGCATGCTCAGACATGCAATCTACTCTCACATTTAAGCCCTGTACACACGGTTCGACAATCGCATACAACAGGTCGTACTCACGACCGTTGTATGCAAAATCGATCGTTCGTATGCGCGATTTGAACAGTCGAACATACGACGGTCGTACAAGGGAGTACAAGGGAGTTGTATGAGCAGACTAGAAAACTTGGTCGAACCAACAAGCTCTCATACGACCGTTGTATCGTGTGTACAGAGCAGTTGGTACAACAAGTTGTATTGTGCAAAACACGCATGTTCCGAAGTCAGGAATGGGTGGATGCTAATTACATGCATCTGAACGTTCTTTCCCCGGACGTACAATTGTGTAGTGCGGTCAGTATGCTGCATACAACAGCCAACATACGATTCAACACGGTCATACATGCGATCGTCGTCCCGTGCATAACTAAATGCTTTTTTAGAGGGCGTTATAGTAAATACTAAAATAAGCGCTGGGTTAAAGAGTGCTTTTTTGGGAGTGAAAATGAGAGTTATGTAGCCCAATGCAAGTTTCAGCCATTGATTATAATGGTACAATTGTAACTTCCCCAAATAAATCCTTTTCATGTTGAGATGAAATGTATCTTTATCTTAAAGAAATTGCCCTTGCAACAATGTTGCTTCTTCGTCTATGGCCTCATTTACACTGCTGCTGGTAAACGGACGTTTTGAGGCATTTGGGCATTTTTTTTAGCTGCCCCTGAACTTTCCTCTATGTTATCTTATCAGTACATTTACACAGGGTTGTTTAAGGTTGTTTCCAGGCAGTTGAGTATAAAGGCTTTTTTTGGAACCCAAAAAAATGGGTTCAGACGCCAGCTCAGAGGCATTTGAAATGCCAAACAGCTTGTAAACACCGCTAAACATGCCTAAACGGGGTAACTCGCGTCTAGAACCATTTCGTTTACAGGCCTGTCCATTCTAAAAAAAAAAAAACTTTTTTTTTTTTTTTTTAAAAACGCTCCTAGACGCAAAGGTGGCTAAACGCCGCTAAACGTGGCATGCAAAATGCGGCAAAATGGCCGTTTTAGACGCTGGCTTCTAGCTGTCAAGAAAATCGTTCAGGGGAGGTTGATATAGCATCCCGTGTAAATGGAGCCTATTTTGTTTTTAAGAATGCTAGAATGTGTAATGTTTTCATGTTTTGGTAAAATATTTTTTTCTCTGTCACTTTCAGACCCCTTTCACACTTGTGTGACTTGTCCTGTGACTTGGGACTGCAAAGTCGCATAACAAGTAATACCCCATGATTTCCAATGAGTACCATTCATATTTGTGCAACTTCAAGTCGCACCGACTTCAAAGTAGTCTCTGTACTACTTTGGTCCGACTTTGATGTGAGTTGAGGTCCATAGACTTCAAGTTTACACAGGCATTCCCTGAAATCACAGCAAAATCGCATCACAATCGGTGGCAAGGAATCGCAGTAAAATCTCGCAGCTTTTAAATTGTGGCAGTGTGAAAGGGGCCTCACTTGTTGCAGTCCATCTCACAAAAATATTTACCCAAACTCACACAGGTGTCTTTACAAACCACAAACAATACCATTGTTGATGTGAATTTAAAATGAGTCACAATTTTGTGTGTTTTTTATTATTGCCAAATGATCCTAATTTGAGCCCAAGCAATGTGATATGTGCACCAACATCAGAAATAAAAACGTCATTCACAAAAATCAGAGGGTAACATTACTATTCTACACTCACACACCAAGAACCACCAAATATCACAGAATAAAAATCAAGAAGAATAACTCCTGGCTAATGTAATTCCACCACCTATGTGTCCAAAGAAATGCCATATATGTGTAGGAGGGTTCCACATGTAGCAGCTCAGTGGCTCACAAGGTAGCAGAGGTGCAGCAGATTTTGCACTCTCCAGCTTTAGTAAATCTCCCACTTTGTGCTTTGTGTAACAAAAAAGGCAGCCTTGGTCCACCTTCTGGCTTGTTGACAATTTTTGAGCAATTTTTAGGCATTTTGCCAAGGCACCCCTGAAGAGCCCAGAAGGCACCCTAGTTGAAAAAGGCTGCCTTAGAGGGCAGCGTCAGGACAGGATCAGCAAAGCAGACACAGACCTGTCATCCGCCTGCTCAGCGGGGATCAACGGTGAGATCCCCTGCTGAGCTGGCAGATCCGTTGGCGGACTTTACCAGTGTGATAGGAGCGTAAGTGGGTTTTACTACACCACGGGGAAGCAGGAGCTCTGGGGATTTTTCTAGGAAGGGTGATAGTGGGGCTTATTCACAAGCGTACCATACCCTCTGTAATAAAGGGTCATCTGGTTCTGGTAAGCATACATCCCTTATGGTGTTGTGCACATGGTGATGTATTCCTGCACTAGTAATCTTCCCATATATGAAGTCGTGATCACAGTTTAAAGACTTTGTGATTACAGGATTCACTTTTTATGGACTTTTTTAGCGTAACTTCATTTTGCTTCACATGTTTTTTCTCACATGTTTAAGTCGCAGCTCACTGGGGTATACACAAGCACAGTATTTATTTGTTATTTATACATCTGGCTAGCAGTGCTGAGCTTCTGGTCTCGAATCCCAAACATGCCACTTCATGTAGAGACATTGTTTGTTCTCCCTATGTTGTTAAACATAACTCCTGACTCAGGGCCTTACCTAAATTATGTCTAAATGTAGTATTTATATGTAGGAGGGTTCCACCACCATTGCTAATAGACATATGATATTTGTTTAGTTCCAAATTTGTTTTTCAATGAAATTCGAAAAAATAAATTAATTCAGAAATATTAGAATAAAGAAAATGCGTTTAACAAATTTTTCCAAAATTCGGAAATTCGAAAATTTGAAAATCCGAAAATTGGAAAATTCGAAAATTCAGATATTTGAAAATTCAAAAAATAAAAACAAAAATCTGAAATGATAACTAGCTAACTTATAATAACTACTACTAACTATGAAATTATAGGTATTGGAATTTCCTTTCAAATTTGTCTGTTAGTGAACATAACGAATACGAATTTATACGCAACAACTAGAGTTGATCGAACCTCTGGAAGCCTGGGTTTGGCAGGTTCAGCCGAACTTAAGGACAAAGTCCGGGTTCGGGTCCGGACTTGACCCGAAGTTTGACCCAGACCCCGAACCCCATTGAAATCATGGGGACCCAAACTTTTAGGCACAAAAATGGCTGTAACAAAGTCCTGGCAAGTCCTAGAGGTCTGCAAAAGGAAGGAAAATGGGGGTAAGGGTTGGACAAGTGCCCTACAAAGAAATGGGGATAGGGAAATCATTTAAAATAATTTTTAAGCTAAAATCACATAAAAAAAGTGGATGTGGAGTTGGAGGTTGAGGAGGCGGTGAAAGTGGCGGTGGAGGAGGAGGAGGTAGCCAACACTGTTTTTTTTATCTTTGTGCAAGAAATGCACCGCTGGCCGCAAATGTAGTTTTTAGAATTTTTTATTTTTAAACCAGCTATGTAGATGCACTTTTTAATTTTGTGCAAGAAACAATAATCTGTCCCTTTAAGCAACAGCAGGAACCTCTCCCTATAGAACTTATAGATGATTTTAGATTCTAAAATCATCTCCAAGTTGTACAGGGAAAGTTGTATTGGAGATGATTTTATAACAATAATATGGCTCTATGCGGCTAGAATACACTTTGCTTATAGAACTTGGAGATGATTTTATAACAATAATATGGCTCTATGCGGTTAGAATACACTTTGCCTATAGAACTTGGAGATGATTTTAGAACAATAATATGGCTCTATGCGGCTAGAATACACTTTGCCTATAGAGCTTGGAGATGATTTTAGAACAATAATATGGCTCTATGCGGCTAGAATACACTTTGCTTATAGAACTTGGAGATGATTTTAGAACAATAATATGGCTCTATGCGGCTAGAATACGCTTTGCCTATACAACTTGGAGATGATTTTAGAACAATAATCTTTCCCTTAAAGCAACAGCTGGAACCTTTCCCTGTACAACTTGGAGATGATTTTAGAACAATAATCTTTCCCTTAAAGCAACAGACTCTACCTAGTCCAGTCAGATCGTTCTGTGCAGCAGGATGAGGTCTGCAATCTGTCCCTCAAAGCAGCAGTACTAGTATCTCTCCTTAGTCCACAATCAGATCGTTCAGTAATGCAGGATGAGATGTTCTATAATATCTGCAATCTGTCCCTCACAGAGCCAGCAGCATCCTCTCCCCAAACTATCCTGAGAGCATATGACATGCAGCACTGTGACTCCAGCCCCATATAGAGGCTGGGTCACATGGTGCACTGGCCAATCACAGCCATGCCATTATTAGGCATGGCTGTGATGGCTTCTAAGGGCAAACCAGTGAAACACTTGTTGATTGGCTGCCCTTGGCAGCTATTCAACACGTGTAATAAAATACCAGAACCCCGGACCCAGACTTTTTTTGAAAAATCCGGGTTCGGGTCCAGGTCCCGGACACCCCAAAGTTCGGTACGGACCCGAAATTTACAGTCCGGGTTTGCTCAACTCTAGTAATAACGAATGCCGCATCTAAACTAATGGAATTAATAATGATAAATATTAATAAAAACGTCTTATTATTATTCATTTGTTATGTTACATTTATTTAGATGCGGTATTCGTTATTTCGGATAATTTGTAACTTCGGATAAATTCACATTCGTTATGTTCACTAACAGCCAAATTTGATAGGAAATTCCAATACCTATAATTTCATAGTTGGTTATTATTAGTTAGTTATCATTTCAGATTTTCAAATTTCCAAATGTTCTAATTTTCGGATTTTCTAATTTTTGAATTTTTGAATTTCCAAATTTCGAATTTCGAATTACTGAATTTTCTAATTTTCGAATTACCGAATCTTCAAATTTCAGAATTTTTGTAATTTTTCAGAACTTTCAAATTTAAGAATTTCGAATTTTTGAATTTTCCCGAAGTTACGAATTTATTTGGAATAACAAATTTCAATCATAACAAATGACTCCAAAAAAACTAATAAAACAAAAATGAACTAATTTTTTGGCAGTGCACATGTCTAATTGCAAATTGTGTCATATGTTTTCCATGGGCAAGGACTCTAATCAGCCTTTACATTTCCCCACCACCACTAATTGCAGCCTCTTACCAAGCCAAAACCCACAAAATGACAGCTATTTATCTCTCAGCATGCTGACAGTAATCGGCCATAACTAGTCTTCAAAACAGATGGTATATGCCAGAAACAGGTTGTTCACTGGCTCTCTGGTCTTCCACAGTACATCTGCATTGATTAACTTCTTGTACCCCGGGGACTTAGGACTGTTTTATATCACAGAGATGCAGCCTAAAAACCTATGGTATCACAGTGGCTCACAGACTAGAACTTCTGACTAGCAGCACCGAGAGTCTGATTTTGAATCCCAGTCCTGCTTCATGGCTAGAGGTTTGTGTGTAGTGGTGTTTCTTTCTTTCTTTTTCACCAGTGCTAACATTTTTAAGGGGTTTCACATAACGGAACCCAAGTAATCACATTATAAATCAAGCAAGTATGGGTTTGCACCAAATCTAGACCTGGGGTGTTTTGGCCCAGATATTTTAATGTATACTTATGATGAATGACAAATGTGCTTTGCCCCAAATTTGTGTGAAGCACCCCTCACAAAGTTGTCATTCCCTGTTTTGGACCTTCCATATGCCTAACAACATACAAGTTTGATTTGGAGATATTTGGAATCACTGATCATGGTCAGTGTTATATTTTTTGAGCTTTACCCTATACATATATATATATATGCTGAGGCATTTTTTTATTCGTAAAGAGTGCGTAATGAACAGGTGTGAGAGAGACAGAATCATCTACACTGGTGGGTGTGTCCTTTACTGGGTGTGTGGAGGTGAGCAATCTTAGCTAGGTTATTAAAAGGCCAGCATTTGTGGCGGGCCTGAATCATCCTTTGCAGTCTGTATATTGAGTTACAAATAGATGTGGGTTTTGGGGGGGGGGTGCATAATTCCTGACTCACACCCCACTAAGGCTGTTTGATGATTGCTTCTAAATTCCCTTTGTTAGACTTACAACTGCTATGTAATGGTTTTGTTGGAAAGGAAGGTTCTGGCTAATTTATTTCTGCTGTGTGTGTCAGTGTAGTTTGTGCTGTGCCTTTTTGGCCTTTGTATTACTTTTGGCTGTTTTTGCTTATGATAATTCTGCCATGTAACTTTTTGGGGTTTGGGGCGAGGAGTTCTGATCACAAAAAAAGTTAGTCATGCTTGTTATTAGCTTGATTTGTATCCCTGCTTTCCTAATGTGATTTGTTTAATGTGTCTAATTTCTAATGCCCTACCCTTGTAGATTGTGAGCTCTTTTGAGCAGGGCCCTTCTAATTATATTGTCAAATGCTGGAGCATCATTTCCATGGCAAGTACATTAACCACTTCAGATCTGCGCTATAGCCGATTGATGGCTACACCGCGGATCTACTTTGCCGGGACGCCGTTAATTGACTTCCGCCCCTTTGTGCACGCCCTCGCAGCCACCGGCAGCGTGCTCTCGTGCCCGCCGCACGCTGTGTGAACGTGCCCGTGGGTCGGGCGGACTCGTGTAAACACGACGGTTCCCCTCTCTGTGAGGGGGGACATGACAGATCTACTGATCCTTGTACTTGGGATCAGTTAGATCTGTTATGTCCCTGCCAGCCCAGCCCCCACACAGTTAAAACACAATGAGGGAACACGGTTAACCCTTTGATCACCCCCTTAGTGTTAACCCCTTCCCTGCCAATGACATTTATACAGTTATCAGTGGCTATTTATAGCTCTGATTGCTGTATAAATGTTATTGGTCCAAAAAAAGTGTCAAAAATGTCCGACATGTCTGTCACAATATCGCAGTCCCGATGAAAAACACAGATCGCCGCCATTGCCAGTAAAAAAATAATAAAAATGCCATAAATCCATTCCCATAGTTTGTAGATGCTATAACTTTTGCGTAACCCAATCAATATATGCCTATTGCGATTTTTTTTTACCAAAAATATGTAGAAGAATATACAGTCAGGTCCATAAATATTGGGACACAATTCTAATCTTTTTGGCTCTTTACACCACCACAATGGATTTGAAATGAAACGAACACGATGTGCTTTAACTGCAGACTTTCAGCTTTAATTTGAGGGTATTTACATACAAATCCGGTGAACGGTGTAGGAATTACAAGTAATGGGACAATTGGCTGCTCAGCTGTTCCATGGCCAGGTGTGTGTTATTCCCTCATTATCCCATTTACAAGGAGCAGATAAAAGGTCCAGAGTTCATTTCAAGTGTGCTATTTGCATTTGGAATCTGTTGCTGTCAACTCTCAATATGAGATGCAAAGAGCTGTTACTATCAGTGAAGCAAGCCATCATTAGGCTGAAAAAAACAAAACAAACCCATTAGAGAGATAGCAAAAACATTAGGCGTGGCCAAATAAACTGTTTGGAACATCCTTAAAAAGAAAGAACGCACCGGTGAGCTCAGCAACACCAAAAGACCCAGAAGACCACGGAAAACAACTGTGGTGGATGACCGAAGAATTCTTTCCCTGGTGAAGAAAACACCCTTCACAACAGTTGGCCAGATCAAGAACACTCCCCAGGAGGTAGGTGTATGTGTGTCATAGTCAACAATCAAAAGAAGACTTCACCAGAGTGAATACAGCGGGTTCACCACAAGATGTAAACCATTAGTGAGCCTCAAAAACAGGAAGGCCAGATTAGAGTTTGCCAAAAAACATCTAAAAAAGCCTTCACAGTTCTGGAACAACATCCTATGGACATATGAGACAAAGAGCAACTTGTACCAGACTGATGGGAAGAGAAGAGTATGGAGAAGGAAAGGAACTGCTCATGATCCAAAGCATACCACCTCATCAGTGAAGCATGGTGGTGGTAGTGTCATGGAGTGGGCATGTATGGCTGCCAATGGAACTGGTTCTCTTGTATTTATTGATGATGTGACTGCTGACAAAAGCAGCAGGATGAATTCTGAAGTGTTTCGGGCAATATTATCTGCTCATATTCAGCCAAATGCTTCAGAACTCATTGGATGGAGCTTCACAGTGTAGATGGGCAATGACCCGAAGCATACTGCGAAAGCAACCAAAGAGTTTTTTAAGGGAAAGAAGTGGAATGTTATCAATGGCCAAGTCAATCACCTGACCTAAATCCGACTGAGCATGCATTTCACAAGCTAAAGACAAAACTGTAGGGAAAATGCCCCAAAAACAAGCAGGAACTGAAGACAGTTGCAGTAGAGGCCTGGCAGAGCATCACCAGGGATGAAACCCAACGTCTAGTGAAGTCTATGCATTCCAAACTTCAGGCTGTAATTGACTGCAAAGGATTTGCAACCAAGTATTAAAAAGGGAAAGTTTGATTTATGTTTGGTAATCTGTCTCATTACTTTTGGTCTCTTAAAAAGTGGGAGCCACATATACAAACTGTTGTAATTCCTACACCTTTTACCTGATTTGGATGTAAATACCCTCAAATTAAAGCTGAAAATCTGCAGTTAAATCATATCTTGTTTGTTTCATTTCAAATCCATTGTGGTGGTGTATAGAGCCAAAAAGATTAGAACTGTGTCAATGTCCCATTATTTATGGACCTCACTGTATATCGGCCTAAACTGATGAAGAATTTTTTTTCAAAATTGTTGCTCTTTTTTTGTTTATAGCTCAAAAAATAAAAACCACAGAGGTGATCAAAAACCACCAAAAGAACTCTCTATTTGGGGGGGGGGGGGGGGGGGGAATGTCGCATGACCACGCGATTGTCATTCAAAGAGTGACAGTGTTGAAAACTGAAAATTGGTCTGGGCAGGTGGGGGGTTTAAGTGCCCAGTAAGCAAGTGGTTAATGTAACAAATGTTTATACTAATCTTGAAATAAAAAGTTGATTGTTTCTTGCTTTATGCTTGACTTTTGCAGACTCAAAATACATATTTTAGAAGTTAATGAATAGATAAAGACGAATACCGCGCTAAAGTCCAAAACACATAGAGCAGCTAGCACAGCATAAATGCAATGGCTAATCAAGGAATAAATGGTAAAAAAAAATGCAGCGCTATAAAGAAAAAGGGTGTTCTAAGAACCCACCATAAATGATACAGTGTAACATATATACAGATAAAATAGTGCAAAATTGGTAATAACAAGCAGTATGGTGTGTAATACACAAATAAAGTGCAAACCAGTCCAAAAATAAGGGTGGGCAATAGATATGTCCACCAACGTGAATATTAATAACAATAATCACTATTCAAAGTTCAAATTCAAGTGCAAAAAATATTAATCCAAAAAGGTTAAAGTGCAGTTCATATAGAGATGAATATAATCAAACTTCTGTGAATCCACGAAAAGAAGAACCACCCCAACAAGGAGGCTTACCAGAAAACTTGGACTCAGTGAGACATACTTCTCCTGGGTCAGATACGCATTGGATGTACCAACAACCGGCAAAATAACTGTTCCACAGGTCAGACTGGAAATGAAGCGATCTAATCTCCAGATGAAACTGGGTACCCCTACCCATTCACCAAAAAAAGCTGTGAAATGTTTTAAAAAAAAACAAAAGCCGGTTTTTGACAAGTCCTTTATTGTAAAATAGCTCTGAGCTGAGCTTCTTTCCAGTGTCATCTCTCCTACCGCTATCTTCTCCCACTGCCCTGTTCTTCCTCACCACCATCTTCCCCTGGTACTGTTTCTTCCGCCACCATCTTCTGTCCCGGCCTTCTCCTGCCGATGTCTCTCCCCGTTGCCTTCTCCCTCCGCTGTGTTCTTCTACATCGCTGGTTAGCCGCTATTAAAAAAAAGGGGATGGGCTCTCCAGGAGATGTCATTGGCCAGTTTTTAATATTTCACTACTTTTATTGTTGAATGGGTAGAGGTACAATGTACCCGATACCCATTCACATGGCGGAGGGGCCAGGATCTGGGGGGCCCCTTACTAAAGGGGGCTTCCAGATTCTGATAAGCACCCCACCCGCAGACCCCAACCACCATCAGCCAGAGTTGTTGGGAAGAGGCCCTTGTCCCCATCAACATGGGGACAAGATGCTTTGGGGTGGGGCGCAGAGCCCCCCTGCCCCAAAGCCCCCACCCTCCATGTTGAGGGCATGTGGCCGGGTACGGTTAGCTCGTTCGTCCCCTCCCTTTCCTGACCTTCAGGCTGTATGCTCAGATAAGTGTCTGGTATGGATTTTGTGGGGACCCCCACACAAAAAAAATGGCATGGGGGATCCCCTCCGAATCCATACTAGACCCGAAGGGCCTGGTATGGAACTGGGGTGACCCTACACCATTTTTTTTAAATAAAAAATACAAAGCTTACATCTTAATCAGCAGCATATGCTGACAATAGGCAAATGCCTAATAGCCAATGCAACATGAGCATGGTTGTTACTATAATATTAACACCTCAAATGCAAAACATTATTGTATAGAATTAAAAGAATCAAACATTAATAATTGTAGTTTCTATGTTTGATTGTGGTTAGCTCAGTAGTGTAGTGGTTTGCTCTGCTACCTTCAAAGGTTGAAGCCATGGGTTTGAATCACACAGATGGTATTACCTGCTGAAAGCTTGCATTGTACTCAGCAATGCACATCATTTTGATTTCTATGAAAATGGTATGAACATAATAATGATAATATTATGGTGTGGTGCGGGTCTGGTCAGGATTTTAAGGGGATCCCCATTTCAAAATGTAATTTAAAAATTGTGTGGGGCCCCCAGGTCCATACCAGTACCTTCGGGTCTAGTATGGATTTGGAGGGGAACCCCCACGCAAAAATTGTAAAAAATGGCGTGTGGTCCCCCCCAAAATCCATACCAGACCCTTATCCGAGCATGCAGCCCAGCAGGTCAGGAAAGGGAGGGGACGAGCTAGCGCCCCCCTCCTGAACCATACCAGGCCACATGCGCTCAACATGGGGAGGGTGCTTTGGGGTCCCCCAAAGCACCTTGTACTCATGTTGATGGGGACAAGGGCCTCTTCACGAAAACCCTGGCCGGTGGTTGTCGGGGTCACGGCAAACCACCAAATAAAGTAATGTAGTGTGACAAAAAACAATAGGCAGTTTATTGCAAGTCCATTATTGTAAAGTAGCTCTGAGCCATCTTCTTTCCCTGCTTCTTCCTCCGGTCTACCTCTGTCTTCTTCCCTGCTTCTTCCTCTGGTTTTCTCCTTTTTCCCCTGGTCTTCCTCTGGTTTCTTCTTCTCCCGCTCCTTCTTCCAGTCTTCTTCTTTTTCTTCCTCTGCCGCCGTTCCCGCCACCGACCCGCTGAAGATCCAAAAACAACCCTCCTCTGAGATTGCCCGCCAATCTGTCTGGTTGCATGGCGCACATGCCATATATAACTATGGGGCGTAATCCGGAGACTCAGCCTCCTTGCGACATCATGGACCAATCATGGGCGGTGAAGTCACAAGGGGTGGGGTCTCTGAATGGTGTTTGAAGGAGGAGGTTTGTACTTTTCCTCTCCAGTGGATCAGCGGCAGTAGAGGAAGAAGAAGAAGACCGGAGGACGAAGGAGCGGGGGAAGAAGCCGGAGGAAGAAGACGAGAGGCAGAAGCGGGGAAGGAGAAGATGTAGGCAGACTGGAGGAAGAAAGAGGAAGAAGCGGGGAAGAAGAAAATACTTTTGCCTATTATCACATTACACTACTTTTTTTTGGTGAATGGGTAGGGGTACAATGTACCCCAAACTCATGAACATGGGGGATAACAATAATATCAACTTATTAAAGGGGACTTCCAGATTCAGATAAGCCCCCCACCCACAGACCCCAACAACCACCAGCCAGGGTTGTCGGGAAGAGACCCTTGTCCTCTTCAACATGGGGACAAGGTGCTTTGGGGGGACCCAAAAGCACCCTCCCCATGTTGAGGGCATGTGGCCTGGTACAGTTCAGGGGGGTGGGCGCGCGGAGATCGAGTCTGCCGCACCCGCTCCCTGGCCCCCCAAACACAGTGCACGATCTCGCAGCCGCCATCATATGACGGCGTTTTGCGATATCGAGCCATCTTGTCGCCGTCAACCTGCGGTTGACGGTCGGCAAGTGGTTAAGCATCAATAAAATTACTGCTCCTAGAAAAATGATTGTTTTAAAAATGTTTTTTTCTATTGTATACATGTCCCGCAGGGCAGTACCCAGGCCCCCATACACTTTTTATGGCCAATAACTTGCATACAAGCTTTCAATAAGGGCTTTGGATTTTGCAGGTTCAAGCCCCATTGACTTACACTATTCCCGCATATGGGATCTGACAGGCATAATCGCCAGCAGCAGCGCGCTGTTCCATTTGCAACATACATTAGCGCGTCTTCAAATCAGTTGCTGCTCTGCTGCTACTTAAAGTGTTTGTTAAGCCACTTGTATAAAAATTTCCCATCCACTCTGTATTATAACAAGAATTTGCCCTGTGTCTGTGTTATAACATGTATATACGTATCTGTATGGAAAACACAGCTTCTTACTAGGATCAGTTATCGTTTTTCAGCTTTTCTCTCTCAGCTCAGAGTTCCTGAGGGTGGGGCTGAGCACTGCTGCTGATGTCAGCTTAACAGGTTCCCGATCGCGCGCCGTCTTTTCACGGCGGCAGTCGGGGAGCCCTGCGCGGATCGCCGCAAATAAGCGGCGATTCGCATTTGGCCACCAGGGGCCTGGGGAGTGTGCCCGCGGCTCGGGCGGACCCGATGTCCGCCGGCGAGCCGCGATGAGCGGCTACAGGGAAAAGAACGGGGAACCGCCGATGTAAACACGGCGGTTCCCCGCCCTGTCAGTGGGGCATGAGAGATCTACTGATCCCTGTCACTGGGATCAGTTAGATCTCTCATGCCCATGTTAGCCCAACCCCCCCACAGTAAGAACACACCCAGGGAACACACTTAACCCCTAGCTCTCCCCCTGCAGGTTAACCCCTTCACTGCCAATGACATTTATACAGTAATCAGTGGACATTTAAATTTCTGATCGCTGAATAAATGTCATTGGTCCCAAAAAAGTGTCAAAATGTTCCGACATGTCCCCCCCAATATCGCATTACCGCTAAAAATCGCAGATCGCCGCCATTACTAGTAAAAAAAAAACCCCCAGAAATGAATTCTCATCATCCGTAAACGCGGCCACTTTTACGCAAACCAATCAATAAACACCAATTGCGATTTTTTTTATCGCAAATATGAGGAATTATATAAATCGGCCAAAAACGGTGAAAAAAAATGTTTTTTTATATTTTTTTTTTGGATTTGAATTTTAGCAAAAAGAAATTTGGGTTTTTTTGCAAAATGGTCGCTCTTCTTTTGTTTATAGCGGCGATAAGAAATAACGCAGAGGCGATCAAATACCACCAAAAGAAAACTCTATTTGTGGGAAAAAAAGGATGCAAATTTTGTTTGGGTACAACGTCGCACGACCGCGCAATTGTCAGTTAAAGCGACGCAGCGCCGAATCGCAAAAAGTGCTCTGGTCCTAAAGTGCAAAATTCTTCCGGGGCTGAAGTGGTTAAGAGAGAGAGCCGTGCTGTGTTATCTATATACAACAGATAAGAATATTTCTGATATAACACTGACAGAGGGAACTTATTCTTCTAATACAGAGGAAATAGGAGCTTTTAGAGTTAATTATGAGAGCAGAGAGGAGAAGCTATGAGAGGAAGAGGGAGGGCGAGGAGGGGGGAGTTGAAAACAGGCACACAGGAGATAGGAGAGCTGTGAGTTAAATAGCCTGCATAGACCAGGAGCTCTCAAGATAAGCTATATACAGTACACAGGGGGGAAGTCATGACCTGGCATTATCAAACAGGTATTTTAGGGGATACAGAGGGATAATTTAAAAAGCAAAAGCATCATGCTGCTAATTGCACATTAAAGAGACAGGAGCAGCATTTTTTGGGGGTTAATAAACGCTATAAGCAATGACTGCTAGTAGCCCAGATATAAAGATATTATTTTTCCCTTTCTATCAGTACTTGCATGCAGGGAAATTTTCCATCAGGTTGGATAATTTAAATGTGCAAATTTCCAACATTTAGAAATTTTAGTTTATGTGTTACATTAGATATGCAAAGGGGTTAATACTTACCCCTCCCACTGGTCGCACTACCAAACTTTGCTGCATTGATGAGATACCCCTGCCTGAAGAATCTTCAACACCTCCAGGAGTGTGCGATTCCTTGCACAATATAGGCATATCACTGCTTGTAAGATCTTCAGAATCTGACACTTCCAGGAGTGTCTGATTCCTGGTCCCCTACATCCCTCATTGATTTCCTCCGCTAGCCCCTACATCACTACTAGACACAGTAATAAAGTAGGAGATTGTAGTTGTACAGTGCAGCAGGGGACTAGGAATCTGATACTTCTGGAAGCCAATTTACATACAAACCCTATAGCATGCAGAAACAATAGACAAAGCACATGTGTGCGGTGTCCAAAATATTTAGAAAAAAGGTCCAATTAATATTCGGGTGCTTTTTCTCAGTCACGTGTTCCACATTTTATAATTGTACGATAAACAACATTTTTATCAGCTTCTAATAACCTTTGGCAAAGGTGAGATGTGCCAGTGCTGCAATATGCCATGTGTTAAAGCTTGCTTCCAGGCAAATATAGAAAAAAAACAATAATTAGTGCAGGTATGTATTAATTGAACTTATTTTAAATGTAACTACCAAATATTGTTTGGTATCAGAGTCTTGTAATTCCCTGAACAACAACAGAATGACAGAGGTCCGGCTAAACAAGCAACTTGGGTGTGCTGTATGTGCCTATGCTAATTAGGAATATGCAGGCAAGGTATTGTAACAGCTGTAGAAAAAAGTCAGATTAGCAATTCTGGTTGTGTTGTCTGGCACATTTAAGTAATGTATCTGTGTGTTTAGCTCCTTGTGTTCAGCATTATATACCACAGGTTGACTGCCCTTGTCAATTCTGTTTTTTTCTAGTGAGATTTAGAAGTTTCAGCATTGCTGGGCCATTGCAAACAAAGTATAGGATCAAAAAGTAAATGATAAAAATAGTACAACATATACACGCACATGGATATTGCTCCAATCAGAAGTAGATAAATAAAAAAGGAGTGTTTTTTTTCTCATTGGTCTGCTGTGCTTGAAAAAAGTTGCATCAAAAGTGACATCTTAGCGAAAAATGCCCAGTTTTAATTTTTTGTGTAAGCCTCCATTAATATTTGCAAGAAACAAACAAGTGAAAATTGTAAAATATACAGGGCTGGCCCAAGACATTGTGCTGCCTGGGTCCAAGAATGAAATGCTGCCCCCCTGCCCCCAAAAAAATCACACCTAACAAAAGGCCCCCACATCCACTATTGTATATCATGATAATTAAAACCAAAATTAAATTTATCAGAAAGTCAGATTTACATGCAACAGCACCTTGTCTATATGCAAAATTATATGACATACCATTATTTTCAATTCCAATGGGCCAGCTAAGGCAGCATAGGGATGGGCTAGGGCAGTATAGGGGCAGGCTAAGGCAGTATATAGACAGGCTAGGGTAGTATAGGGGCAGGCTAGGGTAGTATATAGACAGGCTAGGGCAGTATAGGGGAGGGCTAGGGCAGTATATAGACAGGCTAGGATAGTATAGGGGCAGGCTAGGGTAGTATATAGTCAGGCTATAGCAGTATACAGGCAGACTAGGGCAGTATATAGACAGGCTAGGGTAGTATAGGGGCAGGCTAGGGTAGTATAGGGGCAGGCTAGGGTAGTATATAGACAGGCTATGGCAGTATATAGAAAGTCTGGGATAGTATATAGATAGGCTAGGGCAGTATTTAGAGGGGCTAGAGCAATATAGGGATGAGCTAGAGTAGTTTAGGGGCAGGCACACAAAACTGCTCGAAAAAAAAATCTTGGTCGTCAATTTTCTGGGTAAATAGAAGAGAAGGAGAAGCGACCGTTGTTCAATTTGCTGCCCCAATCAAGGTGCAGCCTGGGTCCAATGGACCCACTGGGACCCATGGTAGGGCCGGCACTGACAATATATGACATGCTAAATACTTCAGGAATTCTATTTTTTAAAGGAATCATTTTGTTATGGCTGTTCAATCTTCAGTAAGAGCAGTTGAACTGGAAACAACATGTTGAAAAAACCTAACCCCTTAAATCCCAACTCCAGCTACAATCCTTTTAATTTTGGATACAGTGGAGAAGATCTGAAACTGCTGTAAGATTTGTATTTCTGCATGCATGCCCTACAGTAAGATTTTCATCTTACTAACTGTGTGGTCACCAAGACAGGAAGTTAGCAGAATCTCTTTAGTGGAGAAACAAACAAGCACATTTCTTCTTTTAGCAGACTGTCTGAACCTTAGCTTGGTAAGTGCAACATGGTTTGGTAATGGAGGGGTCGGCAAGGTTGGATTGTGATCAAACATATATATCCTTTAATCCTTTGTGGAACTACAGTTGCACAAAAGATATCAAAGTGTGAGCAATTTTATAATATACAGTAAATATGTCACATAATGTCTCAGAGCCATAAAACTAAATCAGTGCTGGAAGATTACCCTTGGCCAGGCACTGGGATCAGAGGTCTAAACAGGAAACAGTATCCAAACAATATCCATCAGCTTTTACAAATCAGAAATACATTAATGACACAGAAAAAGCTTACAAATTTATTAGAAGCACATTACAAATATAAAAGCCAATTATAAAATCACATAAAACACTATGGCCCAATCAAAGCTGACAACGTGTCAGTGCTCAAGCTCCACCTACTACATTTCATCCAATGAGACATCTTCAGGTACTTGTCATAATGTGTTTTTAATACGTTTGTAAGTTTGTATGCACCATTGGGGTCCTTCTGATTTGTATTTTTGGAATGCCAGTCTGGTGATAGAATCACTTCTTGAGAAATGTGGTATGTACTTTGATACACTTAGGATCAGGTGCCACTGGATATGTGAAATGGCCTGTGTGATTTAGGGTCTTTACATCTAGTAAATTACCAATTTCGCTTATATGGTGGCAGTTGAGAGGTTGTCTAACTTCACATGCTGCAGAGCTGGACTGTATAATCCTATGGGATAACATGCATATTGGCCTCTATAGATTCTCTGGTGTGGAAGTATTCTGTCTCCTGGGTGGTGATTATGAGATGAATTTTGAAAGACTTAGGCTCGGTTCACACTTGCTGCGGCTGCAACTCCTCGCAGCAGGTGGTGCGGTGCGACCCTGTTCACTGGGAAACCGCATCCAATTCACGTAAGTGTGAACCCAGCCTTACTTCATTTGCTGAACTTAACAGTGATTTTTATTGTGGGTGATTTTCCACCATCACTTCATGCGTTGCTTATTACCCTTGGTGTGAGTAATTCTAAAGTGCACCAATGGAGTGTCTTTTCTTTTTTTTCATTGGGGGCCATTGAATGTTGATACTAATTCAGCCTTTGTCACATTTAAACTAACTTAAATTTTAGAAGGGTTAGAGAGTTTGATATTTTTTGAGCTACCAACTTTATCTTCAGTCAGTGGCCATCTTTGAGTTGTGCAGCTTTACTTGTGTTATCTCACTTCAAGCAATACAATTTACCAATACATTTTTAAAAGGACTGACAGGAAAAGAGAAACTGCACACCAATGACATCACTTGGCTCAGTAGATTTTATTCAGCCATTTATCTCATCCCTATCTGAAGACTATCCCTCTCTGACATGTTTCACCCTTACGGGCATAGTCCAGGACTAAGCCTGTAAGGGTGAAATATGTCAGAAAGGCATGGTCTCCAGGCATGTATGAGCTCTGTTACTTGAATGGTTAACAAAATCTACTGAGCCAGGTGACATAATCTGTGTGCAGTTTTTTCTGTCCCGTCAGTGCATCTCAGCGCAGCGTTGATGGGCTCCTTAGACCTGCATCTGAAAAGTTTTGCAAAAGCTTGGAGCAATGACTCCCATATGAGAAGGATTACATATTTAAATGCTTATTTTAAGCAGTGAACCTGAATGAAGAAGTGGTGGATTGCTGCTCAGCAACCCTTTATCCAAATCCAGTGGACTCCCACAACGAGTGCTATCTCAGGGGTAAGGGCTCATTCCAGCTCTACATATTAGGCTGGAAAGAAGAAATCCAGGTTTCTGCACTACCAAAAAAAAACCAGATGGTCAGGCAGCTAAAAGCAGCCTCAGTCTAGCTTAGTACAAGCGATTTGAAGTGACCCGCTGTAGAGCCCCTCACCCTGTAATTCATTTGTATAGGATGAGTGGCTGCAGATAATCTGAAACACCTGGTCATACCTTCCACAGAAATGTGCTGATCTTGGCAGTGTGCAGCCATAAACAGCTGTGTGAATAAGCCCTCAGTATGAGTTTGTTATACAATAAAAGGCTTCCTGTCTAAATTGGCCCTAGTATGTGTATGAATGAATGTGGGTTAGGGACCTTAGATTGTAAGCTCCTTGTGGGTAGGAACTGATGTGAATGTACAATGTATATGTAAAGCGCTGCGTAAATTGACGGTGCTATATAAGTACCTGAAATAATAAATAATGATAGTAATAATATGCAAAAAAATTCTTAAAAAGTGCATTGCACCCTTTACTGCACATTTTAAGTATCTACTGACAGCTTAACAACTGAAGTATATTGCTATTACTGGAAAATTATTATTTTTATTGAGAGAAATGTCCATAATGTCTGAAATGTATGACTTCTCGGTAGATATCGAGATTACATGCTCTTTTTCTTCCTGCAGCCAGCCATATCTTCTAGCTTCTAGTCAAAGTTGTAGTAAAGACAAAGGGCAAAGAACATAGCAAACATCTGTAGGTAAACATGTAAAACAAGATGAAGATTAAAAAGCTATTAAACAATTTTTCCATATACATCATTTAAACCCACAGAAAACATCAGATCTTGAAAGAAAAATGTAGAAATTATTGAGCTGCCCATAGCAATTAATTGTTTCTACTTCTTTTGTAATAAAAAAAAAACTAGTTTGGCTTCTTCAGTCAAAAGGTTTGCTTCACATTTCTTAACCAAAGTCCATGTCTAAAGAAGGTTTGCACTGGTAGATTTTTGAACAAACGTTCCTATGAATTTTCGTCAGAACATTCATATGAAAATTCTCAGTATATTCAGCGGCTTGATGAATGTCTTTTGAAAGTAGCTCAAAATTTCATTTGGTTTTAGAGTGAATGGACTTTACCAAACGAAATCCACATTCACTGTTAGCAATTCACTCAAGAAAAAATTCCATTCTGCTTCTTCAAATTTTCTTGCCATTGGGGTCGAGAATAAGGCATCAATTTGACCCCAACGATTAGAAGATTGAACAAACGTTCTTAAAATGAAACATTTTGAACAAAAATCTACTAGTGTATAACCAGCTTACATGTATTCATTTTAGCTCCAGCATTAACCCTATTCCCAAAAATGCAGCTCTGACCCCATAGAGTTAATTTTCTTAAAATGATTGCACTATTTTCATTATGAAATGCCAACCATGAAACAGGCAGATATGGATGGTCTTTCAAACATTTAATCAGTACCTTGCTTTCCCACAAATGGAATCCTCATTACACTACACAGCTTAGTGCTATGAACAATCCCACATATGTTCCACCTATGGAAACAAGTAGGCCTTGGCCTTGGCCTAGCCATTAGATTCTATGATATAACATTAGGTTTCACATAATGTGCTAGTATGCGATGCATTACATTATAACTTTACCTTGCAGGTTTAAAAAAAAAACATGGCGGTTTACTACCGCTTTAAAGCAATTCTTGAAAATAGTTGCCAAATTTAAAAATGTTTTTATTGATTTAGTCACAAATTGAATGTATGGATGTGATAGCAATGGAAGCTATGGTCAGATCATGTCATTTTAATTCACAAAGACCGGGCTTACATAAAATTAATTAATCATACTTTGTTTTTAAAATGGGAAAAAGTGAATCAAAGAAATACAGTAGGAAGAGGTCAGATCAATAAGTCAATTGGTCAAGACCATTCGAATGTGACCACCAATGTGTGTTCCCCTTACAAATGCCTTTCAGATACAGTGCATGCTATTGTAGGAAACCTATCACACATACATTCTAAAACATGTTTCCCAGAGCTTCACTTATATACAGAATAACTAAGACTTTGGAGGTCACCCTGAACTTAACGTGAGAGGGAAATTACACCATAGGTCCCACATTTTATCTATTTTTAGGGGACAGTTCCAATTCCCATATAAAAAAGGGATCATTTGATTAACCTATGATTTCCACTGGGCCGCAGTAGAGTAGGGTGGGCTCATTCATTTAATAGCTATGGCTTTGCAAGCCATAAACAAGGTTTCTTGCATTCCATTATAGTGGGGCCAATATTTTTCACCTAGTATTCCAAATAAACAAACATCAGGTGTATAGGGAAGAGGGATTCGCATTAGGTGGTGAGCACAATCACAATTTGAAAAAACTTTTGGGAAAATAACGTTGCAATAACGCTACAAAGCCAGACTTCAATATAAATTTGACTGCAACCCTAACCAAACACACACTGTCTTTTTTCTATTTGGCATAAAGTAACCTATTTAGTTGTAGTACTGCCCCTAGGAATCATGCACGTTTGATAACTATGACTTAATTTGTGACAGAACAAAGAGAACTATCTACAAGAATTTGTTTATTTTTTCTGTGTTTGCTGTCTGCACAAAACATCCCTGATTGTGCAGTGTGATAATCGAAATAAATCCGCCTTCACGATTAAGGGTGTAAATGCCATTATCCCTAAGACCCCTTTCACACCAAGGTGTTTTTCAGGCGCTTTTGCGCAAAAAAATAGTGCCTAAAAAGCACCTGAAAAACGCCCCCCCCAATACAACCCAGTGTGAAAGCCAGAGTGCTTTCACACTGGGCGGTGCGCTTGTGGGACGGTAAAAAAAGTCCTGCAAGCCGCATCTTTACAGCAGTGTGAGAGCGGTATATTCACCACTCCTATAGCGCCCCTGCCCACTGAAAACAATGGGGCAGCGCTCCCGAAGCACCTGAACACCGATTCGGGAGTGCTGCAAACCGACACTTTTAACCCCTTGTGGGGGGGTTAAAAGCACACCGCCGCCGCTCAAATAGCGGTGCAATAGCGCCGCTATAACAAGCGGTAAAACACCACTAATTAGCAGCGTTTTACCGCTAATGCTCGGACGGCTCCGGTGTGAAAGGAGCCTTAGAGAATACCAAACTGTGAACCCCTTGTGGATACAACTGCTAATAATTTTAAAATTCTTTAAATTTTATTTCTTACATATTAAAAATAATTCCATCATTTATGAATTTACATCAAGAACTCTTGTTTGAAAAATGTTTTTATGTCTTATGTATGTTGTAAATTCAAAAATTATGGAATTCTTTTTGATATGTAAGAAATAAAATATAAAGAATTTTAAATGTATTAGCAGTTGTATGGTTGCCTTTAAGGATCCCACCACAATGTGCTAACAGTTTGGTATTCTCGATTGTGTAGGGTGAACAGAGCACAAATTAATAACAGTATTCACCATGTGTTTTAATCTTTGCACATATAACACAAAGTTCATAGTTGTTAAAATTATCTTTATCATTTTATTTAAGTTTTAGCTTACCTCAGTACCAAGAACTCCAAAGCCTACACCTCCAGTTATGGAAACGTACTTCTGCAAACTTTTGGCAATGGTAGTAAAACAGCCCTGGGACACAGAAAAATGTAAACATTTACTATATAATGTACCATATAAAGATGAAGCGCTTGCACCTAACCTTAATGCTCAAAATAACCTTGATGCAAAAAAAAGAAAGAAAACAGGAACAATTTCTGTGAAAAGAATCATTAGTTCCCATGGCACTAATAGTCGTACACAAGAGAAAGAACATTAAAGCTGAAGTCAAATATAAAAGGCACAAATTAATGAAGTTTTGTGTTCATTAAAGCAGAGTTCAACCCAAAAGTGGAACTTCTGCTTTAAGCGTAGGCGACCCCCTGACGTGCCACAATTGGCATGTCATTTTTTTGGGGGGGGGAAAGCGGGGACCCTGTTTTCACAGGGTCCCAGCTCTCACTTCCTCTCCTGGCACTGCGGCACCGGAAGGAAGTTCACCTCTCCCCCCTCCCTCCTGGCAATCTTCTGGGACACGTCACAGGTCCCCGAAGATTGCCCCGCCATTCACAGCACACAGCACGGTTTGCACATGCATAGTGCGTGCCCGATCGTGAAACCAGGGACGGGCACCCACACTTGCTATGCCGAAAAATCTGCACAAGGGACATAACTTCCAGTCAACAGGATGTGTCTCTTGTGCTGATTCCTCTTCCATTCTGTTAGTAGAAATCCTTCTCTGTCAATGCGGCCCCCATCCCTGCCTTCATAATCTTCTGGTGTAGCGGGGGTTAATACAACTAAGGGGCGGTCACAAGTTCTCATCAAGAGAGCCTGACTACCCCCACCCTCTCTGCTGAACACTGCTATTCATAGAAGCCGTACTACAACTTCTATGAATAAAACAGGATCTATGAATGGAGATTGGGGGATGATTATTAGGTCCACCCCCTCCAGTAGTAAATTCTGTTTCATTCATAGAAGCTGTAGTATGGCTCCTATGAATGACGGTGTTGGGTGGAAAAGCTGGGCATAGTCAGGCTGTCTTGTTGAGAGCCTGTGACAGCCCCTTAATTGTAATAACCCCGCCGCATAGGAAAATTATGGGGGAACATGGAATGAGGAAGATTTCTACTAACAGATGAGTAATCAGCACAAGAACACATCCTACTGACTGTATGTTATGTCCCTTGTGCTGATTAGCTGCACTTAGGCAATAGGTAGCTGAATTTGACTTGGTACAGTCCACTTGCAATCCCCTGAGCTTATCAGCATGCTGTCTCTTCTCCACTATCCAGTCACAGACAGAGGGCATGAACAAGACCTAGTTGTATTACCCAAAAGCAGTAAAGAACAAGCATGTCTCCTGCCCTGCCAGACAATGTGTGCTGTGTAAAAATGTTGTGGAAATACAAAGACTTTTGCAAGTAAAACAGCTTTCATATACTATATGCATTTAAAGAGGTTGTAAACTCATAAAAAAAAAAACTTGCAATACAAAGGCATAATGAGCTAGTATGCATTGCATACTAGCTCATTATGAAATACTTACCTTAGAACGGAGCTGTTGCAGCGGTCCCCGAACACCGCTGTGACTGGCGACATGCTTCTTACGGGTACGGTGGCTCCGGCCAATCACAGCGTGGCCCCCCATGCTGTGATTGGCCGGAGCCGCGCTGACGTCACTCTCACGCATGCACGCGGGAGCCATCAGTATCGTTCTATGAATGAATGAACTACAACTACTGTCGGCCTTTGCAGCCAATGGCTTGTAGTTCTCAATGAACTGCTAGGGAGCTGGGGAGCGCCCTCGTTGTTCATTGATTTCTTCCTGCAGTTCAGTAAGTGCCTGCCTGTATTAGCGGTTTAGGCAGAGAGTATACTGTCAGTCTGCAGGATTCCTGCATTGCACCTGCCATCTGCTGAGCACGGTTGCAATGCTTTACAGGCTCCAGTATAAAAAAATAATAAATGCACCTGCAAAATGAAGTGCATTTATTATTTTTCTAATAGAAAGAGAACTTTTCCTTTAACATATATTTCACTCCTTTTTGGTGTTTGGAGTTAATATATTTATGGGTTGAAGACAAAGACTGGTTGATTTCACCCCTGGCACCGACAAAGCACCTGGGAAAAGAGGACTGTCGCTTTTAGGAATTTCAATTTATGGGATCCCCTGTACTTCAGTGATGCTGTATTTATCTATTTTATCAGCTGTAATACATCGTTAATAGGAAATAGAAATTTAACAGTGTTAACAGCGCTTATTTCTCAATATTTTGTAATACATCTTTATCCTCTTGCCGACCGTAGAAATGTGCAGAACAAAAAAAATAGTTTTTTTTCAATACGTTATTTGCATAAACTTGTTTAGTTAGATTTGTTTCATTCGTTTAATTCATTTTCGTAATTCGTTTTGTTTATTCGTTTTTGAATCGATTCAAAGCGTTTTCAAATAGTTTTTGAATTCGAATCATTTTCGAATGTGAACAGTTTTTGAATTCAAATTGTTTTCCAATTTCCAAAGAGAATAAAATAGAATAGAAAATAAAGGCATAGAATAGAAAAAATAGAATGCAATAGAAAAGAATATAACAGAAAATAAAAGAATATAATATAAGTAAAACAGAACAAAATAGGATAGGAAATGAAAACAGAAGAGAATGGAATAGAATAGAATAAAAAAATAGAAAGATTATAACCATCTTCTGAAATTCGAATAGAATAGAAAAGAATATAATTTAAAAAAAACAATAGAATAGAATAGAAATAATATAACCATTTTCCAAAATCAAATAGAATCAATTCAAATTTGAGTAGAATAGAATAGAAAGTAACAAAATAGTAAGGAAAAAACAACAGAATAGAATGAATGTAATCATCTTCCTATTCAAATCTATTATTTTCTATTCCATTCAAATACTAATTGATTCTATTTGAATTCTGGGAAATGGTTATATTCTCTCTCTTCTAATCTATTCTATTCTATTGTTTTTTTTAAATTATATTCTTTTTTATTTGTTTAGTCTATTCTTTTTCTATTCCATTATTTTATTTTCTATTCTTTTCTATTCTATTATTTTCTATTCAAATTCAAATGTTTGATATTCTAAATTCGGTAGATGGTTATATTCTTTCTATTCTATTGTTTATTTCTATACTATTCTGTTATTCTCTATTCTATTCTAATCTACTCTTTTCTATTCTTTTCAAATTCGAATTGATTCTATTTGAATTTTGGGAAATGGTTACTTTCTTTCTATTTTATTCTATGCTATAGTTTTTTTTTTATTCTATTCTTTTCTATTCTATTGTTGTCTATTCTATTCTATTTTTTTTCTATTCTATTCGTCTATTCTTTTCTAAGAGAACAGAAGATTCTTACGTATGCAAATTCAAATGTATTCTATTTAAAATTTGAAATTTAGAAGATGGCTATATTCTTTTTATAGAATTCAATTCTATTCTATTTGTTTTTATTATATTCTAGTCTATTCTGTTCTTTTATTTTATATTCTATTTTGCTCTGTTTTACTCTATTATATTCTTTTATTTTCTGTTATATTATTTTCTTGTCTATTTTTTTTTCTATTCTATTCCTTTATTTTCTATTATATTTCATTCTCTTTGGAAAATTTTTCGAATTTGAAAACTTTTCGAATTTGTATTCCGTCTGAATTTTTTTTTCCATTATTTTGGATTTGTTTAAAATCGATACTAATGTAATTCAGAAATTCGGATACATCTGAATTAAAATTAAAATTCGTCTGAATTTTAATTCGGAACTAAACGAACCGCACATGTCTAGACCGTATACTGTATACACAGTATATGGCGACAAGGCGGAATCCTGCGTTATTCACAACTGGAGCCAATCAGAGGGTACTGTGGACTCGATGTCCACCAGTACCCGCCGATTATTCGTTACACAAGCAGAACGGCAGTTTGCCTTTGTAAACAAGGGAGATTGGCATTCTGTCAGTGGGGAAGACATTGATCCTGTGTACCTGATAAGCAGGAACATGGATCTCTGCCTTCCCCTAGTTCAAGCACCTCCCACAGTTTAGTAAAGCACTAGTCAGGCACACAGTTAACCCTTTGATCATCCCTGATAATAACCCCTTCCCAGCCAGTGTCAATAGTAGAGTGACAGTGCATACGTTTTAGCAATGATCACTGTATTGTTGTCACTGATCCCTATAAAGTGTTGAAAGTGTCAGTTAGTGTCCCGACAGTCTACAGCAATATCGCAGTCCCACTATAAGTAGCTGATAGCCACCATTATTATTAAAAATAAATGAATTAGTGCTTGCTTCGGCAGTAGATATACTAAAATACGATACACAGAAGATTAGCACGGCCCCTGCACAAGGTCGACACGAAAATTCATGAAGCATTCCATATATTTTAGTCTACTCCTTTCCTTCTTTTCATCTTTCCCTCTCTTTTTACCCTACCTTTCTTCATCCTTTCCCTTTCCACCTCCTATCTATATTTTGGATTTATGTAATGACCTTATAAAATGTGATTTATCCCAGCTATGTCATTTATCACTTCATAACATGTTTATTTTGGGGTAACGCCTTATACCAGTGGTTCTCAATTCCAGTCCTCGGGACCCACTAACAGGCCAGGTTTGCAGGATAACTGAAATGCATCACAGGTGATATAATTTGCTTCTCAGTGATTGCAGTATTCTAGTCTGCATCTCCCCAAGGTAATACTTAAAATCTGGCCTGTTGGTGGGTCCTGAGGACTGGAGTTGAGAACCACTGCCTTATACCTATCTGTTAACCATTGTTACCAGCTTTTATTGTCATGTTCCCCCTTCCTTATCCTTTTTCTGGAATCGTAAATGTTGTGATATACATGCTTGACAAATAAAAATATCCCATAGTGTATATGCTATAACTTTTGTGCAAATTAATCAATATTTGCTTATAGGGATTTTTTTTACCAAAAATATGTAGCAGAATACATATTGGCCTAAATTGATGAAGAAATTTGATTTTTTAAAATGTTTTTATTGAATGTGTTTTATAGCAGAAAGTAAAAAATATTGGGGTTTTTTTTTCAAAATTATCGGTCTGTTTTTGTTTATAGCGCAAAAAGTAAAAACCACATAGGTGATCAAATACCACCAAAAGAAAGCTCTATTTGTAGGGAAAGGGGACATCAATCTTAATTGAGTACAGCATCGCACAACCACACAATTGTCAGTTAAAGTGTCGTATCACAAAGAATGGCCTGGTCAGGAAGGGGCATAAAGCTGGTGGTTATAACAAGTTAAGTAAATTCCATTTAATATTATACCACTTTTGAGTTGTTTGAATTATTGCACCACATCCACAAATCTGAAAGGTTAAACATAGGAACTCCTTAACAAGCAAATAATAAAGTTTAACCCTTTATTAGAACAAGTCTTTATAGACAATTTAACCCTTCATGGACAGAGGGTCGAGTAGTCACCTTGTGCGTTGACATTTGTTCTGGCCCAACTCCAACTCTTTATCCCAATCCTCATTCTCCCCTTCTTCTTTCTTTCCCTTCTCAGCTTTTCTATCTATACATTACATATCTTTTTTTCTTGACATGGTTTGAGGGATGCTCCCCTGGTAGGCGCTTGATCCTAACTGTCTCCAGAACCCCCAGTAAATAGTAGACCACAAGGAGCTCCTCTCCCCAGAAAATATGCCAAATATATGTTTTGACAAGTGCCCTACATTTTCTCATTATGCATGATGCTTAGATGTCAAGATATAAACTGCAATACATTTGAAGTTCATTAAAGTTTTTATACACTGGTCATGTGAAACTTAAAAAATATATATATATTGAGCAGAAAGGTGGTTGAAGCAAGGAATCTGGAACCATATACTGTAATTTCCCTCCAAAATGAGATCATAGGGCTGTGCTTTTTATCTACATGTGTAATGTTATATGCAATAATATTTTACCTGATTGTTAGTGTAACCTGGAGTATTTTCCATACATTTCTGTCTGTCCTTAACAATTCCAGATATGACTGGGTCATCTCGTGTGCAGCAGGCCTCTGGCCATGCAGCAGAGGGATACAGATCATGGAAATATGAGTTGTTAGCAAAGTCACCAAGCCCAGATATACCACAACATGACAGCTGCAACAGGCAAATGGAAAAGTATACTTTAATTGTTAAAAAATAAAATAAAGCAAAACCATATTTAGTCTTTTTAAATATACAGTATGCAGAATATTTCCTAAAATTAGTGAATGAAGTGCAGAAATTAAAAAGAAAGAAATTAGAATGGGAGTATAAGCATACTTTTTCACTAGTTAAAGTTAAAGTTAAAGCGGACCTTCAGTCATTTCATTTCATTCAACTTTCCATCTATTACATCTTTTGCTCTTAACTTTTTTCTGCCAGTAAATACCTTATACAGCCCACTTCCTCTTTTTTGTCTAGTCATTAGCCTAGGCGTATGACATCATACACAGCTCTCTCTCTCACTCTTGTGAGAGTTTGCCTGGAAGGGAGGGGGGGGTGAGTCATTAAAGGGCCAGTAATAGCTGCAGGGCTGCAGAGCTGGAGGTGTGCCTCTCTGTGTCTGTGTAAATTCAGGAAGTGAACAGGCAGCAGCTTCAGCTGCCCACAGTTAAAATGGATGCAGCCAGACTGAGTGGAGGGGAATTTCTGCAGTATATTTGGCAAGTACAGAATCACAGTATATATTAAATAATATGCAACGTGGTTGGAGGGAAGCTTCGGAATGGCAAAGATGTTTTTATTACAAATTATGTGAGCAGACTGCAGTTCCTCTTTAAGAATATTTTATGTGTGTATCTACATCACTATTGCATAACTAAGTGCAAAATATCTTCAGATGCTTAGATATTGTTAGCGCACCTATGTTAAGATTATATTTCAAATTAAACTTGCAAGCGTTATACTGTATTGTAAAGCTCCTACTTCTCAATCTTTTTTCCAGGACGTTTTTTTTTCTAGTAAAATTCGATATCTTGGGCCCTCAGGAAGGAAGCTAGATCACTGGGTTAAGATCACTTTAGATTTTTTCACCTGCTTCTAGTACATGAAACCCTCTTCCCTCCCTTCCTCTGAGATGCTTTGAATGGGGTCCCTAAAAGAGGGGCACTTTTCCTAAAAGCACTGGTGCCCTATGTTCATAGCCACCAATCCATAGCAACCATGGTGCCAAGAAAGTATAACAGCACAGAAGTGGAAAAGAAAACCCATAGAACACTGACACGTTTGGGTTCCCCTGCTGATGATCCCTACAATACTACAGTAAATCTACAGTAATTACTAAAGCATTGAGCTAAAATAAGTGATCAGACAGCAACATGGAACAGAAAATTAATGAATTCCATTTTTTTTTTTTTTTACCAAATGAAGCATATGAAGCATATGGATAAGGGAACCAATCAGATTTGTAGCAGATCAGGCAGCTCTGCTTGCAACAAATACTTATAAGTAATTAGTGGGGAAATTCACTATACTTGTCCCTTTGCTGCCATGTGTACAATTGTTCTGACTGTTCTAACCAAAGGAAGAGCTTTACCATCTACTACAGTAGGCAATTACTAGGGTGAAGCAAATGGGAATTCCCTATTTAAAAACCTTAGTACACAAAAGCAAGTTGTCATTTCTTGTGTGGTGGTCTGGGGAGAAGGTAGTAGCTATGGTAAGATGTGGGTTTTTTTTTGCAAATTAGTATAAGCTACTCCAATAAGATTTGTGTTGTGATTTCAGTGTAATATCGGTTTTTAAAATTATGGGCAAAAATGCAAGCGGCATTTGTGGCTTCTTTTATGTGTGGGTTGTCAGGAAAGCTAACACTTAAAAACCTATTACACTATTGAAATACTTTTTATCCTTTGAGGGAAAGATTGGTTTGAGCATCTTCTCACCGTTGCTGTTCTGAGCTCCTTGCTCCAGGATTGGGCAGTCTGGGTTTTCGTTTGACTGGGAGAAGTCTTTGTAGTAGGAGCCGGATGGACGGCCCAGCTTTCTCACATATGTGGGGTTGACTCTTTATAATTTAGGAGTCAACATTTTCTGGTAAGCAGGATTATCCCTATATGCACGGAGGTGTCACCTACCTGACGTGACATATGCAGGAGTAACCTCTCTTGCGACCCTGATTCATGAACCCCTGGTAGAGCAGACAGGAGGCTCAGGAGTGAGGATGGCACGAGGGTTGAGCTGGTCACCGGAAACAACTGAAGAGATTCATCCGGTCTCGTGCTAGTTGACAGAGTGGTGGTACAGGCTGGGTTGGTAACTGGCTGGCGGTGCAGTACAGAAGGGGCAGGCAGAAGAATAGTCGGGCACAGGCAGAGTTAGTTAACGGGCTGGCAGCAAAGGTACAAGAGAGCAGGCAGGAGAGTGGTCGTGGAAGCCGAGGTCAGTGCAGGCAGAGATCAAGCAGGGTCAAGCAAGCTGGGTCACAGGGACAGATAATCAGATAAAGGATAGTTCAGGAACACACTAACGCTGTAGAATGGACAGCATCTGCTGCAGGGTGTTTTCTGCTTAAATAGGCCGATTGGCACCACTGGCACATGTGGGCGCACGCACGGTGCACACAGGCATGTGCGCACAACGTGCACAGGTAACCAGAGATGGCCAGGAATGGCCATTTTCCTAACATTGCCCCCCCAGGGGCAGCCTCTGGATGCCAAGCGGGGCAAACCTAGCAGGGTTGCTATCCTTGAAGGACTGGATAAGTTCATTCACGTAGATGTTGGCTTTGGGCTCCCAGGAGCTCTCTTCAGGGCTGTAACCCTTCCATTTCACGAGGTATTGAACCCCACCACCCCTTTTCCTGCAGCCCAGGATGGATTTGATTTCAGACTCTTCCTCGTCATCCACTAAAATCGGTCCTGGCGGGCCTATGTTCCGCCCAGGAAAAGGATTTGGGGTCACGGGTTTTAACAGGGCCACATGAAAGATGGGATGGACCCGCAGAGACGATGGGAGTTCCAACTCATATGCCACTTGGTTTACTTTCCTCTTCACCCAAGAAGGCCCAATGAATCTGGGTCCCAATTTCCTCGATGGGCAGGCCAGTTTGAGGTTCTTTGTAGCGAGCCAGGCTTGCACTATGCTTTCAGAGTTGCCTGTGGGCATAAAGGTTGGATGAAAGCCGTAGTTGGCCAGGAATCGAGATTGTTTGGTGGCTGAGCGCACCGTTTTGTTGAAGGTCAATTCAGCCAACGGCAGCAGAGAGACCAGTTGTCCTGTGAAAACGAAGAGAAGCAGTGTAGGTACTGTTCAAGTGTCTGATTGGTTCTCTCCGTCTGACCATTAGTCTGTGGGTGGTAGGCAGATGAGAGGGCGAGTTCGATGTCCAGGAAGGAACACAGGGCCTTCCAAAATCTGGACGTAAATTAGACTCCGCGGTCGGAGACGATGCTCGAGGGAACTCCATGGAGTTGGACTATTTCTCAAATGAAGATTTCAGCCATTTCGGCCACTGATGGTGTACCCTTCATGGGTAAGAAGTGCGCCATTTTAGTTAAACGGTCCATGATTACAAAGATTGCTGTATACCCCTGAGATGGTGGAGTCCATGGAAATCATAGACCATGCCCGCTCAGGTACAGGGAGTGGCTTTAATAGCCCCCAAGCCTTGGCTTTACTGTTCTTGTGTTGGGTGCAGGTGGGGCATGAGCTGACATAATTCTGACAGTCCTCGTCTGCCCAGGGGCACCATAAAGAACGTAGCAGGAGTTCAGCAGTCTTGCGGGTTCCAAAACGACCTGCTAGCTTATGGTCATGACAGGATGCCAGAACAGATAGGCGCTGCCCCTCTGGTACGAAAAGCCTGTTCTTGTGCCATATTAATCCATCTCTTGCTATCAGGTTGGTGTCTGCTGGTTTGGGAATCTTAGCCAGAGACTGCCTAATATGAGACAGCAAGTCCCCCTGTGTCAGTAGAATGTTTCTGGTATGCAGCACAGTGTCCGGAATCATGGGCTCTCCAGGTTTGCAGAACCTCCGGGACAAGGCACCCGGTTTGGTGTTCTTCAACCCAGGCCTGTACGTGACATGGAAGAGGAAGCATGAAAAGAAGAGAGCCCACAGGGCTTGACGAGGTTTCAGTCTTCTGGCCGATCTAAGATACTCAAGGTTTTTGTGATCTGTAAATATCAGAATAGGGTGTCTGGCTCCTTCTAACAAACAGCGCCACTCTTCCAGGGCAACTTTGATGAGCAGTAGCTCACGGTCTCCGATGTCATAGTTCCTTTCTGGTGAGGACAACTTTCGGGAAAAGAATGCCACCGGGTGAAGGGACGCTTTGGCTCCTTGTCTTTGCGACAGGACAGCCCCAACAGCAACCTCGGAAGCGTCCACCTCTAGAGCAAATGGCAGGGCCGGATCAGGGTGCTTCAAGACAGGTGCAGACATGAATAGACTTTTCAAGGTCTCAAACCCTTTTTGGGCTTCCTCAGACCACACGAACCGTGTATTCAGTTTAGTAAGCTGTGTGATCGGGGCGATGATAGTCCAGAATCCCTTTATGAACTTCCTGTAGAAGTTGGCAAAGCCAATGAAATGTTGAATTCCCTTCTTGTCTGTGGGGCAGGCCATTCGAGAATAGCAGAGACCCTTTGGGGGTCCATAGTAATACCTGTGACCGAAATGATGAGTCCTAGGAAGGAGATACTGGATTGTTCAAACTCACATCTCTTGGCCTTGGCGTAAAGCCCATGCTGCCGAAGGCAGCTCAGAACACAGGCAACGTGGTTGCGATGCTCTCCAAACATGGGGGAGAATATCAGAATGTTGTCCAAGTAGACGATCATGAAGAGATCCAGATAATCCTTGAACACATCATTCACAAAATGCTAGAACGTAGCTGGGGTGTTGCAAAGTCCAAAGGGCATCACCAAGTACTCAAAGTGCCCAAACCGGGTGCGGAAGGTGGTTTTCCATTCATCGCCCTCCCGGATATGGATGAGATTATAAGCCCCGCGGAGATCCAGCTTTGTGAATACTGTTGCCATTCCAAGTCTCTGGAAGAGCTCCGGGACCAAGGGCAGGGGATAACGGTTTTTGACCGTTATCTTGTTTAATTCCCGGTAGTCTATACAAGGCCTTAGGGTGTGATCCTTCTTTTCGACAAAGAAGATTCCAGCTCCTGCTGTGGATGTAGAGGGCCAGATGAAGCCTTTTTCCAAGTTTTCATCTATATAAACCTTGAGGGCTGCTAGCTCCAGCTCGGTCAGAGGAAAAATCCTTCCAAAGGGGAAGGAGCTCAATAGGACAGTCATATGGCTTATGGGGTGGTAGTTGTTCAGCCCCCTTCTTACTGAATACATCTAGGAAGGAGTGGTAGACTGAAGGAACCGACAGGCAGGTCTCAGAGTCAGGGTTACTATGCAGAGTGAGCAGGGAGGGGTTAGGCCCTTCGGTTCCTGGGAAGCAGTGCTGGAGGCAGTATGGTCACAAGAATTTGGTCTCGTCGGTAACCCAGTTGATGCTGGGGCTGTGGGCCTGCAGCCAAAGTAAGCCGAGGATAATCGGAAAAAGTGGGGTCGCAATGACATACAATAGCAGGAGTTCCCGATGACCGTCAGGCGTAGAAGCAGGTATGGGCAGTGTTTCATGCGTGACAACACCTGACATAATGGTAGTGCCATCTGCCAAACGTACGACCATCCCATGGGATTTGGTTTGCAACGGAATCAGGTGCTGGGCTGCAAAGGTCTGATCAATGAATCCACTGCAGGCACTGGAGTCGATGATTACGGTCACCATGATGCTTCTGTCGGGAAACTGTAGGGAGAGCGGAAGAGTGAGATGAGTGGAGGAATTCGGGATGACTGGTGCGGCACCACAGAAGACTGGTGGAGGCTTACCACACTTGGCAGGGCACGTTCTCACCACATGGCCGGGCTCCCCGCAGTACAGACATAGGCGGTTGCTGAGGCGGCGCTGCCTTTCTTCCGCTGTAAGAGATGGCCGGAGAAGACCCAGCTGCACGGGTTCAGACTTATCAGGTGTCGCTGATTTCTCAGCCCTGCGCTCTCTGAGGCGCCTGTCTATCCGAATAGACAAATTTACTAGGGAGTCCAGGGTGCAGGGCACTCCAACAGCCAGTTCATCTTTAAGGGGATCTGAGAGGCCCAAATGGAACTGATAACAGAGAGCTGCCTCATTCCAGGCGGTATCAGCACTCCAGCGCCTGAACTCCGTTACATAGTCCTCCACCGTATAGTGGCCTTGCTGGAGCGCATGGAGTCCTGCCTTGGCAGTAGTGACTTGATGGGGATCCTCATATAATACGGCCATAGTCTGGAAGAAGAGAGTCAAGCTGCTCACTTCTACGGCCTCTCATTTCAGGAGGCGGTGTGCCCAGAACTGAGGGTCCCCCAGCAATAGGGAAATCACTAACCCCACCTTTGTGGTCTCCAGGGAAAAGGTGCGGGGTTGAAGTGCAAAGTAAAGTTCACAGGAATTGCGTAACGACCAGAACTTGGTGCAGTCGCCCGAAAACCGCTCCGGCCAAGGAACCTTAGGTTACGGAGGCAGGACCGCCAAGGTACAGGCCATAAGATGGCTACTTTCAGGGGCCATGGCTGAGACGAACTCTTGCACCCGTTCCTCCAGTCAAGTATAGCCATCCTGCAGGGTCTTGATGGCCCAGGTCAGGCCAGCCAGATGCAAATAGAGATCGCCCATGGGAGAGGTCTCCTGCACAGACTCAGGCATGGCTGTCCATTACTGTCACGTACCTGGTGGTGGAGTCTGACTTATGCAGGAGTAACCTCTCTTGCAACCCTGATTCATGAACCCCTGGTAGAGCAGACAGGAGGCTCAGGAGTGAGGATGGCACGAGGGTTGAGCTGGTCACTGGTGACAACTGAAGAGATTCCTCCGGTCTCGTGCTAGTTGACAGAGTGGTGGTACAGGCTGGGTCGGTAACTGGCTGGCGGTGCAGTACAAAAGGGGCAGGCAGAATAATAGTCGGGCACAGGCAGAGATCATTAATGGGCTGGCAGCAAAGGTACAAGGGAGCAGGCAGGAGAGTGGTCGTGGAAGCCGAGGTCAGTGCAGGCAGAGTTCAAGCAAGCTCAAGCAAGCCGGGTCACAGGAACAGATACTCAGATAACGGATAGTTCAGGAACACACTAACACTGTAGAATGGACAGCATCTGCTGTAGGGTGTTGTCTGCTTAAATAGTCCGTTTGGCGCCACCGGCGCACACAGGCGCGCACGAACATACACGGGCACACGCAACTTGCACAGGCAGCCAGAGATGGCCAGGAACGGCCATTTTCCTAACAGGAGGTGGCGAGTGCATTCCATTCCTTTCCATCTCTTCTGGCGACGGGATATCATCTCTATTAGTTTATCATTTTCTGTCGGCAGACATACAATGACTTTTTAGGACAATTGACCGGCGCTGCACTTTTCTGTATGTTTTATTTTGTATGTGGGTATTATCAAGTGCAAATATTTTTTGTCTTTTTACGCTCATTAGAGTACTTGAACGTTTGCCAAATTTGCCAAAGGAGAATATAATAAAGTATGCCTGTTCTGCTTTTCAGACAACCATTTGGTTCTCATTTATGAATTTTCTACACCCTTTTACCTATTCTCATTCCATACTTCATACTCTCCCATTTACTGTAGAATTAGTGTTATTCTTGAGGTTATATTAATACTTAAAAAACGTTTAACAATAAAAAATTCAATTTATTTAAAGTCAAAGCAGTTATTTGGATAGTAAAGTATAATTAAAGTGTTACTAAACCCACAACAGTAAAATCAGTCTTTATATGCAGTAAAGTGTGCTGCTCACTATGGAAGGAGTTAATCCTCCGCATTATACAAAAAGGCTGTTTAATAATGTCTTCTCTGATACTCTCCTTCTTCCACAAACCCCAATCCCTCTTCTGATATTACAGAGCCTTGGGGCACTCTGAAAATGCTCAGTTTGGTGTGTATTGCTAGAGAGCTTTTTTTTTTTTTTTGGAGAGTGCATGTGATTGGCATAGGGCCAATTAGCACTGTCCAGACAGAGGGTCAGGGGGCATGCAGCCTCATAGAATAGTTAGAAGAGAATGAATACTTCTCCTACAAGCTTTAACCAGACACTGATAGAAGTCACAGGACTGCTATATACTGCTGACGAGAAAAGGTATTTAGCATTTGCCAAAAAAATTGCATTTCCATGTTCTGTGTACTGTGGGAGACCAGATATAGTGAATACAGGTTCCTGGGCTTATTAATACTTTAAAACCTGTCAGGTCTTTTCCTCCTATCTTT
Source organism: Glandirana rugosa (assembly GCA_018402905.1). NCBI lineage: Eukaryota > Metazoa > Chordata > Amphibia > Anura > Ranidae > Glandirana > Glandirana rugosa. The sequence continues at coordinate 570,795 of BLSH010058093.1, forward strand.
GTCCTACTGGAGAGATTTTGCTTCACTCTGTCGCAAAACAACAGAAAGTGAGAGAAAAATCCTCTACAAAGGTCCATACACACGGTACAACGGTTGTACAACAACCGACGTACAACAGCTTGTTGTACGATCTTCCGATCATTAGTAAACGGGATTAGAAAAGCCGATGTGCGACGGTCGTACAACAGAAGTTGGATGAGCAGACTAGAAAACTTTTGTTGTACAACAAGTGGTCGTATGACTGTTGTACCATGTGTACCGAGAAGTTGGGCCAACAAGTTGTACATGCAAAACATGTATGCTCAGAAGTCAGGAACGCCCAGAGGTGTCCGTTCGTGTAAACCTACGTTCCTAATTCAAAAATCACATTCACCTGAACTTCCTCTTTATACGCTCGTAGCATGTCACCACATTAGGCTTGGTCGTACGATCGCTTAGTGCATGTCAGTACGCGAGACACAACAGCCAACATACGATTTTAAATGTCCGGTCGTACGACCACTGCACCGCATGTACGAGGCTTTAGACAGTTGTCACTAGAACACTTATCCACATTTAAAGATGTCCTCTCTGTTCCTGTTCCAGTAACAACTTGGCTGGTTAACAATGACCATCAAGACAAATCGAGGGGGTTGGAGCAAGAAGAACCTAAAGGACAAGAATAAGGTTTCAACACCCAAGAACATTTCGTCCAATTTTGTCCTTCTGGTTACATCCTGAAGTGTCATCTTTTGTAAGTGTGAGCCTGCCCAGTGTCCAAATACACCACAACACATAGGACTCCATATTCTTCACTGTGGGATCCAGCACCACTAACCTTCTTCTTGCTCAGAAAAAAACTGACATGGGTTTTAATTCCGCACTACTCAATCAAAAATTTTCAAGCTCAAAAGATCAAAGATTAGATACATTTTAAGCTAAGTATTGCTTATAAATTTTGTTCAGCATTGCATGCATTTTTAAATATATTAAAACATATTAAACATATTAAAAATAATTTCAAACTTCTATGCAAACAGGAGAACTAATAAACAAATATGTGCAAATGGTATTAGTATTATTTTACACAAAATAACATGCACACTAGTTTACTGGTCCTTCAGCTCACACTCATGTAAACATCTTACTGCTATCATAATGGCGTTCCATGACTGGCTGAAGACTTCAGAAGAATTATCTCCTTTGTAGTGTGTCTGTAGCTCTCTCCTAAATTGATTTTCATTGATCTGTAAATTAATCCAGCATTGGTATTTAGAATTTGATGCCACAGTTTAATAGTAGATACTCTTTAGTTCAGTGTTGTCACATTATGATCTCTTACCAATTTCTGAAAAGTCAAGGCCATAATGACACCAACAAGTTCCACGATGAACATAATCAAAACAAGTATAAAGAACTGTAAAAATAGAAATAAAATCATATAACTGTAGAATGTAATTAAATTAAATGAACACACAAAGAATAACACATTTAAGTAAGCCTTGTTGCAAAACATGGTTTATTTGGACTGTCTATTTTTGCATACTGTTAGACAAAAAATATGTCAACATTTTTAAAGGCTTATAGGTTTATTTATCATTATTTTGGACCAAGATTTATACAAGTTTTACCCAAAATATGCCCAATTGTGGACCAGCATTCGATTTTTTCCAATTCACTCTCTTTATTACAGTTTATGTCCTTTTTGAAAAAAGATTCACCCATGTGGACATTTCATCACACAGAATTCGCCAAATATCAGTTTTTAAGGTGTAACTAAAGTCAAAACTTTTTTTTTGTAGTTTTGGATAGAGTTGAGAGGGGGTAGAACAGCTGTCAGAGTTTAAGGTTGTCTGTGCCCCTGTTAGGGAGATTCACCCTTTCTATTTGTCCTTTTTATAATTATCACTGAAAGAGAAAGTAAACGAAAACCCCACATTTTGGGTTGACATCAGAACAATAATAGAGGGGAAATCTTTATTGGGGATACTTGTTCTGGTGGCCTTGGTGACACCCCAAGATTCCCTCACTTTGGAGGGATTTTCTCTACTTCCTGTTTTAGCTATGGGACGGAAAGTGAGAAGAAATGTCCCATATGTGACACTGATGGCAAAATTCCGAAGGGGTTAAAACCCCCTTACTCTATCCAAAATGAGAAAAACATTTGCCTGCAAATGTGTATTTTAAAGTGCTTCTTGCTTTGGAGATGTTGTTTTTTTTTTTTGTCCATGGGAAAACTAAAGGTGTGTTTTTTAATACAGTTTCAGCGCGTTTTAGTTTTATATATATATATTTATAATTATTTTTTTCTTTACTTTGTTAAACACAGAAACAAAACAAAACAGCTCATATATATGCATTTCATCTGTGTATTTAGCTGTTGCGAGTGCAGCTTTAAGTGCACGTAACTACCCCTCAAACCCTGCACCATATTCCCATCCCTACTTATGAAAGTTGAATACAGACTTCAGACACAGACAAGTGGCATGAGTGCTTAGTCTGCCAATGATGCTTTATTGAGATTAGATACTGTATATTGTTTTTATTCAATGTAGTCTCATCGGTTATATTGGGCAAAATTTTAGAAAATTTGGAGCTTAGGTTGTAGTTGTGTGCACTAAAAAATTAGTATACAGCATGTTTTTTATGAAAATATAGATTTGTTAAACATTTGCACAAAAAAAAAAATAATTCTAACATCCTTGCATTATATAGGGTTTAAGCATTCAATACATATATAGAATGGGATAGAATAGATTAGGTTCATGAATACATAGCTGTATTCATTCATATTTTTGCAAATTATCTGTTCAGCTTTCAGCAGTTAAGATTTTAATAACTGAAGTAGGGTGTGAATTATAAAAAGAGCACAGAGATGGATCAAATTTGCATACCTGACTGCCCTAACCCCCACCCATTCAAACAACCAAGTAATTCCAAATATTCTTATGTTTCACAGAAAGAGATTTATTTTCACAATAAGATTTACTCTTTTAATTAAATCTTACATGCAGTAGGATTTAATAAAAAATTACAGTGCTAGACAAAAATTTTCTGTTTTAAAATTTGTAATCCAATAATTTTAGCGTTTAATGAAAGTATAATTAATTTACATTACAGCTGATTTTTTTTTTTTAAGAATTAACCACTAAGCCAAGTATTAGTAATTTGTAACTTGTTAAAAGCATGCAAATCATTTTAGTTGCTAAGGGCAAGACAAAGTGGCTAGCATCTTCATGATATATTTCCACAGTGAGGTGCACACTTTATTTATTAATTTCCATGGATGAAATATAATCCTTATTTCCCATATGTTTCTAGTCACTGCTCTCTAGCTTTCCAGCTCACACTTTGCTAAAACTGGACTTCCCTAAAGCCGAACTCCAGGCAAACAGCTCATTAAATTGATTAAAAAATGATAAAGGAGCTGTTTTGTTACTGACCCTCAAATCCTTGACTTACACAGCTCTGCCACACACCATAGCCCTGTTTGGCAGGACAGAAGACCTGATTTTTCTCTGTTGCAGTAACACTTATTGGACTTTTTTCCATACCAACCCTCTGATTTGACAGTGAAAGGAAAAGCAGCAGACTGATGAGTTCATCTTTTTCACTCTGCTCCCTCCTTCTATCATCATGTTACTTATTAGCACATCGGTACTACAGAACAACTTATTGCCTCCTTGTGCTACTTCTATTCCAGTCTGAGCTCTGCTGTACAGGAACTACAAAAGGGGGATCCTATATCGAATTCCAGAACTTACACTGATTTAAATCAAAAATAATAATAGTACATTTAGCAATTACTAGTATATACAGAGATGTATTTCTGTTGTTTACAGTGCATCAGGAAAGTATTCACAGCGTTTCACTTTTTCCACATTTTGTTATGTTACAACCTTATTCCAAAATGGAATAAATTCATTATTTTCCTCAAAATTATGCTAACAATACCCCATAATGACAATATGGAAGACTTTTGTTGGAAATCTTTGCTAGTTTATTAAAAATAAAAAAACAAAAAAAATCACATGTACATAAGTATTCACAGCCTTTGCCATGACACTCAAAATATGGGGAGGGCCCCTTGCCTTAAAGCACCCACCCCCCCATGTTGAGGGCATGTGGCCTGGTTTGGTTCAAGAGGGGAGTGCTCGCTCAGCAACCCCCCCCCCCCACACACACACACACACACACGCACCATTTTCTGACTTGCCAGGCTGCATGTCCGGATAATTGTCTGGTATGGATTATGGTGGGACCCCACACCGTTTCTTTAAAAAATGTTGTTGTGGGGTTCCCCTCCAAATCCATACCAGACCCTAAGGGACTGGTATGGACTGGGGGGGTACGGCGTTTTAGTCTTTATTTTTTTAATGGCCAGGTTCTGACAATTGTAACCGCGAGTCATTTTAAATGGGATTTGACTTGCTTTGTCATTTTTGCTGCAGCGTGTTATACTGTATGCTACAGATGTGCCACTTTACAGGCACATTAAGGGGATCCCCCAGGCACTATATTTAAATAAATTTTTCATTTTTATTGTTAGACTTTAAGCATTATTAAAAAGACTGCTCCTGCCTGAAAAAACTATTATTTTTAAAACATGTTTTTGCATTGATACATGTCCCCAGGGCAGTACCCAGACCCCCATACTCCTTTTATGGCCAATTACTTGCATATAAATGGGCACTTTTGATTATTCCTGTTCGGCTCCCATAGACTTCAATGGGGTTTGCCGTTCAGGTTAGAACATTTCCCCTGTTTGGGAGTTCTGCTGCGAACCATACAGGGGGGTGTTCTACCCATGTCTAGTGTTCAGTCTTGTAAAAGAAGAGATTTGAAAGGTTAGGAAATCCCTCAGAGAGATTGGAAGGAGAAGGGTGGTAATTGTTAATATTCCAGCCATTGTGCGAGAGAAGGCCAGCCCACTGATGATAAAACTGGACATGATGGAAGGAGGCCCTGGCAAAGCATTTGCACCAGTCATTAATGCAATGCATTGTTCCAGAGCAGGAAGCTGGGGAATATTGTAGATTTCCAAAAAGAGGGGTTATTGGACTGACTTGAGAAGAAAGACCCAGTTTGGACATTAGTTCATCCCACGTTGACAACAAATGAGAAATGAAAAGGGGCAGGGAGGAAAAAGAGCCTTGGAAGGCAGGATCCAGGGGAGTACCTGCAGATCACAAGTTGCAATTGACTGTTCAAGAGAGGCCCATTGCTTGGTGGGAGTATGATGAAACCAATTCACTAGTCTAGTGAGAACCGTGACAGCATGATAATGATAAAGGTCAGGTGCTCCTGCAACCCCTCTAATTTTGGGGAGGGACAAGATCGCTCTGGGCAGTTTAGGTTTATCTCCATATGTTCATGGTATCTCCATATAAACATCATGAAGGCTTATTGCATAGAACAAAAAAAGGGATGTGGCATGCCAATGGATAAAGTCTGGAACAAACAGAGAAACCGGGGTAGAACATCCATTTTTAGAATATTGATCCTACCAAACCACAAGTATATAGAACAATCATACTTATGGAAGTCTTGCAGCATATGCTGCATTATTGTTAGTGTATCTAAATCTGCTAGTACATCTAATACTCCCTTCCCCCCAAAGTGGCAATGCTGCTGTCTAAAGGTGCCCCTGTGCTCCTTCATCCAGAATGGGGGCACTCTAATACAGGAGGTGCATTACTGGTCAGATCAGGTGAAAAAGAAGGGAAAAAAGCCTTAAAAAAGAAAATGAATGTAGCCACCATATCTAAAGATTGGTATGCTGCAATGTATTACATATTTGGTTATGGGTTTAATACTTTAAGCTGTACAATTTGTCATTTAAAAAACAATCCTTAAAGCAACATTATCACTATAGAATATTGTTTAGCAATGCATACCCGTAAAAGAAGACACACTTACTGTTGCTCACAGAGAAATCTTCCACTGAAGTATGCGTGGAAACCAATACTTCCAGTAGTACCAAACTCCTGGTTGCCCTGCAGCTCTCACTGGTTTCTTCTTCTGACCTAAATTTAACTACTGTATCCTGTACTGTTTGGAACTGGGGGTGTTTCATGTGGTTCTCTTCTCTGCACAGCTACAGACTGTATTTGTCTGTGCACAGGCTGTACCTCTTGGGAGCATGCAACATAGGGTGACAGTGCTGCTCCTGCAGTAAGACACTATGGGAGTGGCATTGTCACTCTGCAACAGGAAGCAGGATTACCAAGAAAATTAGAGAAACACTAATAAATATGTTACAATTAGAGTTGAGCGAACACCTGGACGTTCGGGTTCGGAGGGTCGGAACGAACTTTGGGAAAAAGTCTGGGTTTGGCACCGAACTTTGCCCGAACTTTATTCCGGACCCCCGGTGTGAGTCCGGTCTAAATGTTTATTCTGCACAAGGTACAGACAAGTCTTGTGGGATCCATGCCTGGTTCATTTTAATAAAGGTTAGCTTATCCATGTTTGCTGTGGACAGGCGGCTGCACTTGTCTGTGATAACGCCCCTTGCCGTGCTAAACACACGTTCAGAAAATACACTGGCTGCAGGGCAGGCCAGCACCTAGAAGGCATAAAGGGCAAGCTCAGGCCATGTGGCCAATTTGGAGACCCAGAAGTTGAATGGGGCAGACCCATCAGTCAGTACATGTAGGTGTGTGCACACATACTCTTGCACCATGTTGCTGAAATGCTGCCTCCTGCTAAGATGTTGTCTATCGGCTGGTGGCGCTGTTTGTTGTGGCGGGCTGCTGACAAAGCTTTGCCACATTTCGGCCATGCTAACCCTGCCTTCTGAGGTGCTGGTGGTGGCACAGCTGCGTTGGTGGCCTCTTCCTCCTTCTCCTCTGCCTTTGCCTTGTGCTTCCACTGAGCCCCCGGTGTCATTTGGGAATGCCCTCAGCAGCGCCTCTACCAGTGTGCGCTTGTAGTCACGCATCTTCCTCTCACACTCCAGTGAGGGAATGGCAGGAATTAAGGGAGTGACCTCACACTCTCCTTCTACGCACTGATGTTCGCGTGTGACCATCTCCGCGACGACTCCCGTAAGGGTTTACTGTGGCCCCCGAGTCACCTTCGTGTTCCGTTTCCGTCTCCT